>CM076574.1:394673133-394940331 GCA_034641835.2 Pinus albicaulis
TCCTAATCCTTGAATTTTTCTGTGAATTGTATGTGGGGAAAATTCATTAAAATTGTATGCCTTCAAATAGGCTACATTACATAATAATACCGTGGGAAAAAACCATTGTTTGTGAAAACGGTGAGTCAAAATATTTAAATAACAGTAAATTGACTATTTTGTTTTAACTAAATAATCTTATCTTTTTTTATTTTGTAGGCTAGATTAGAGAAGAGTGAGATGGGAAAAAAATTATGCATTGTGAAAATTGTGAGTCAAAATTGACTATTTTATTTTTATATAGTTTTTTTTTTTTTTTTTAAACTTAGTAGTGCCTTTCTATTTTCTATTCATAAACAAATGCGGGTTATAACAATATACAACTTCTGAGCTCAACCTGCCCGTAGGAAACCAGGTCTGTTGGCCATCTTAGAAAGTTATAGGCCATCCAAAACTTAAACAACTTAAAGTGGTCTCTTACTGTCTTTGAAGGTCTATTATCCTTTACATCCATAAACATATAGGAAAAGTAAATGCTATCCGTTTTCATTACAAAAAAACATAATTTAGAGAAGTTAGTCTTCGAAAGACTCTATTGGAGCCGGATCTTTAATACTCGATCCTGGCATATCAACCTGATTCATACTTTGCAACTGCCTGTCAATGCGTCCGAGACAAACGTTCTGGTGGTGCTATTAAAGATTGATTTCCTGGATATCTCTGCGGATTTTAGCTAGAATTGAGGCTGCATGCGGGTCTCCCCCAATCTCTTGGAATGTAATTATTTCCTTCACCAATATAAATTTGAGGGTCCAGGTGGTGCGAATGGACTGATGGAAGAGGGACAGTCTGCTGCATGTATTACCCTGATCAGTTAAAATCGGCTCCAGATCTGCCTCGACCAGTTCGGTCTCCTATTTTTCCCTTGCATCTTGTTTCCACCCGGAGATTAATGATTTGATATGGTTGGGAGTGCCTTCTGAGTAGACTTGGAATAAATTATCCATCACCTCTTTACCGAAATTCTATCCCCGTCTAGCTGGGGTAGCTTTGGCCTTCCCCTTGGATTTTGGTTCCTTCTTTGTCGACTGAGCTTTAACCATTGTCTTTAGAACCTAGTCTTCTAGCACATATCTATGCAGGGAATAATTTCTAGGAAGACCTGCAGTATTACAGAGCATGGCAATATCAAAGTTACATGAATTGTAAATAAGAATATGGTGCTATATGGGAGCCACCGGATACTCAACATCCCTATCCGGATAGATATCAATATCTTGTGCTATTGGAAACACCTTAACAGACAGGCAGGACACCACCTTCCAAAAATTGGTGTGCCCATTCCTTGAATAATTAACCGTAAACCTAATACTATGGACCATACGCAATAGTCCCAATAAACTAGCCCCAACTACAAATACGACTCCCCTTTTAAATTGGATAGTAACATTATGACAAACTGCAATGGATCCATAAACCCAGGAGAAGAAACATATAGTAATATTCACCAGCCAAAAAAGTAAAATTATAAGAATTCTAAAAACATGACCCTTGCTTTTGCCCAAAGCACTGAATTTCTTCCCACCCAACTCAACTCATTGCAGACAAATATTACCAACTCGCGACCCATAGGAAAATAGTTATAGGTCATCCGGTCAATTTCCCAGAGGCGTTGAATGCCATAAGGAATAGAGACAGAGACATGCAGAGGCCAGGAAGAGGCAGGGCACCTAAAAGGGTCGGGATAATAACATTCCAGAGCCAGAGGCGGACATGCAAGGCCATAACCAGAAAAAAATTAAAACTTCTATGGGAAGACAAGAATTAATGAGGTTGAGGTAAGAAAAGCAAGTATAAAAGTCAGAGAAAATAAAATATACAGAGGCGACCACGATTTTAGGGTGGTGGTATTGAGTTACGCCCTTATCACCAAGATAAGTGGCCATAGTACCCACCAAAACCCCACAACTAAAAAGCAGAGAAGAGGAGGAGTAACCTTAATTGAGAACTAGGAAAGAAACAATAACATCATTGAGAACCAGGCAATCCAAAATAGCTAGGACCTTGTTTAACATGGACAGAGAACCGAACCACTCTTCATGGAAAAGGTGAGGAGAGAATTCGATACATACCAACGACACATTGTAGATGACAGAGCTCTACTCCGACCGCGTAACTTCTTCCTGTTGCACTGCGCTCCACTGACTACCATACACTAGAAGACATCAGAAGGAATGTTCATATGTCGTTTCCACCTCACGCGTCAGCACATATCCCTAGACTTTTCTGATAGGCCACCTGAAGTGCCTAGCTGTTCGGAATGCTATATTAATTTCGTCATTATGCTCCATGGGTGGAGCCACCCACCATTGTTAGCATACATCATCATCGATGTAGGTTTGGCGGTTGCTGCGTACACCCGCCACGTCTCTCACCACGCAACACCACTTGGCACCTAGATCACGGGTTATGGTTTCCCTTTTTATCCTGATCTACTATTTCCTGCAGAACTCCAAGGCCTAGTTCCTTTATGTTTTTCTCCCATGAATTATCCATAACCCTGCCCTAGTTATTACAACTCCAATTTTCAAGGAGGTTAGTTTCCTCATTACCTGATTGTCTAACATGAGACAGATTTATTTAGCTTATGCTCAACATAATGTCCTTGATCTCCTGGATGAGTCTGGCTATCCTCCAACTATTGCTGATGTGTTCTTAGTGCACTCCTCTCTGCAACTTCCTAAGAATACATGTGACCATTGCCCAATTTCCTTCCACCTCAAGTCAATGATAATGTTCTCTTCTAGCAATTATGAGCCCTTTCTTAGCTGAGTTGAGTTCTACCTCATTATTGCTAGCATGACTCAATTCCATAGGATAAGTTCTTAGAACTTGGCCTTGGAAGTCCCGAAAAATCCCCCCTGCTCCTGCTTGCCCTGGATTCCCCTTTGAAGCCCCATCATAATTCAGTTTGATAAAACCTTGTTGTGGTGGGTTAAATTTATCCCTTGCTTTATAGTCCATCGGTTTAGGTTTCCATGAGGTTGGTGCTAGCATCTAAGGCTTTAGGTTTAACTGGATGAGGATTCGTGCCTCCTGACCCTGCACTATCCAATCCTTCTACTCCCATTTCTCTGCTAGGATGCTCTCTGTTATGTTTTGTACAATTTTTTTCCATACGTCAATGGTATTCCATTTCTCATCTCAGAACGTTCTCCTATTCCTCTCCTTCCAGACTGGCCAGAGTAAGAAACCAAAAGATAGTGACCAGGCTCTGTTTACTATCGGGCTTTAGTATCCCCCTCTTCTCCAATTTTCAATCGTGTGTTTGATGCTGGCATTATATCTATCAGTTTGTTGGAATAACATGAACAAGTTTTACCACATAAGTTCAGTAACAGGGAAACTGTTGAAGAGGAGTTCCAGAGTTTAGGTGTTTTTACCACAAATTACACAAACCGATGGGCCTAGCATCCCTCGTCTCTAAAATTGATCCCAAGTAAGTATCCTACCATGACCGAAAATCCATAAGAAATATTCAATTTTGGGCCAGTGTTTGCTAGACCAGACTCTCTGCCATAGTTTGTCAATAGGAGGTTATATATTATTAGTGTTTATGTTGTATGCTTCATGAATTATAAACACGCCTTTAGTTCTATAACCCCATCGAAGGATGTCATTCCCAGTAAGTATAGGTATTTTTCTAGTTTGTAGTTATTTATCAAGGTTTCCCCACTGCAGAGTGTCTGGGGCAAGTTGCTAATGATGCTTTTATTTGCACTTCCTCCAATACTGATCATTATGTTCCTCCCAATACTAATCTACCGACTTGGTGTTCACTTGATTTGTGAATAGGAAAATATTTGCTAGGTCGAGCCTATTGTAGATTTTTTCTCTCTGCTACCAGGAGTCCTCCCAAAACTAGGCCATATCACCCCCCCCCGATCTCCCAGAAACTATGGTCTCTAATATAATTCCTATTGGAAGAAGCTAAGTTCCATATCCCTAATCCTTTAGGAATGTTATGAACATGCAACCTATCAAGAGCAGTATGCAAAATTTCATATTTATGCTCCCAGATTATTTTCTATATATCTGTGCTCCCCTTCAACCATCTGCACCACAACTTTGCTCCCATTACCTGGTTAAGAATGTAGGGATCCCGAAGACCAATTCCTCCCTCTCTTTTAGTTCGAATCATTTTGTCCCAGGAAAGAAAAGCCCGTTCGCGGTTTTGTTGATATCCTTGCCATAAGAAATTTTGAAAAATATTGGTCATCTTAGTGCAGCTAGACTTAGGAGCAGCCATCCCGGATAGTTGGTATATAGGAATAGATTGCAGGACAGATTTAAGAAGGACCACGCGACTAGGAGCATTTAGAGCTCTGAAGGACCAGTTTTAGAGGCGTTTTTGGATACGAGTAATAAGGTTCCTCCACCAGGATACACAGAGGGAGTTAAGGGAGGTGCATCCCCATATACTTCGTAGGAAAGGATCCAATGATGAACCCTAGATTGCGAGCTAGGAACTATTGAGACTAAGGGGCGGTTTTAAAGAAGAATACACTAGATTTTTCGTTATTGATAAGGGTTTCGAATGCTGCCATAAAATCCTTAAGAATGGATAGTATGACCTTTGATTATTTAAGGGTTTCTTGGTAGAAAAGCATGATGTCATCCACAAACTGCTGATGAGATAGGGTAAGACCAACCCCCCAAAGATTCAAGCCTTTAAAAGATTCGTCGACAACCTTGTGTTTGATATATATTCCCAAGCCTTCTGCAATAATAATCAATAGAAATGGAGATAAGGGATCTCACTGTCTCATCCCCCGGGAGGGATTGAAAGTGTCAGAGGGTGAACGATTGACCAGGATTGAAAAATTAGGGGTGGAGATAAATGATAGGATCCAGTCAACCCATATCTAATCAAAACCATAAGCCTGCATGATATTTTGAAGGTATGTCCAACTGAGACGGTCATAGGATTTGGCAAGGTCCAGTTTTATCATCATGCCTTTGGATTTAAGGGTGCGGAGGGAGTGTATCCCTTCTTGGGCAGTGACAATGCCATCCATGATTTGTTTGCCTTTAGAAAATCCAGTCTGTTCAGGAGAGATAAGAGCAGGGAGAATAAGATTTAGATGATTCAACATGATAGGTGACATAATTTTGTAGATAACATTACAAAGGGCTATAGGTCTGAAACCTGAAGGAACGTCAGAATGCTCATGTTTCAGTATCAAAGCTATAAAAGTAGAGTTCAAAGCGGGATATACATGTCTTGTTCTTCGTGATCCCTCCATTGGGTCAAGGATATCTTTGCCAATGAAAGGCCATGCAGCCTGGAAGAATTTAGCTGTAAAATGATCTGGTCTCAACGCCTTATTTTTTGCTAAGCCCTTGATAACTTTCTCCACTTCCTCTAAAGCGATTTCCCTAAGTAGGGCCAAATTATATTCTCTATTGACTACATTGGGTATAAAATTCTTTATTCTTGTTATTTCTTCCAGTATGTTATTATATGGTTCCGTTAGGACTTCACTGAAGTGATTCACCAATAGGTCCTCCAAATCCTGATGTTGGATAAGCCTATTTCCTGCGGAGTGTTTGAGAGAGAATATGTGATTGTGTTGTCGCCTTTGGATCACTGCTTTATGAAAAAAACTAGAATTCATGTCCCCTTCTCTAAGCCACTGAATTCTGGATTTTTGTTTCCACAAAATTTCTTCCTGTTTTTTGTGTTCACTAGTTTGCTGATGATGATACCTTCCTCCCTAACAAGGGCCTTCGATATCCCCTGCAGAATCATCTATTTTTGTATTTATTTCATGTGACCCTGTAGTTTTTCCTTGCCCTGATGTATGTTCCCAAATTCAATTTTATTCCATTTCTTAATTTTTCTGCTTGATGTATTTGAGTCAGAGTTGAAAGGTATGCATCCTGTTCTTGCCTTTAACACTACTTTCTTCCCACCAGCTCTTGACTTTTTCAATGAAGGTTGGATCTCTTAACCAAAACATTTCAAAACTAAAGGGCCTCTTCTTATCCCTTTGTTTCATGTCCACCTCTAGGCATATTGGCTGGTGGTATGATCCCATGCAAGGGAGGATAGATGCTTCATAAAAGACATTTGTACTGATAATATCTTTAGAAATTAGGAATCTGTCCAAATGAGACACTACCTGGTGTACTCCTCCTCTCCTATTGTTATGAGTGAATTTACCGTTGACAATGGGTATATCCACTAGTCGTAGGTCCATTATCATATCTCGAAATAACTCCATCTCAGTTTCATTTCTCATTACCCCTCCTTTTTTCCACGTAATCATGTTGAAATCCCCCCACCCCCTCCACCCCCATTAGCCAATATTTATCATTATAGAGAGTTTTCAGCGTTCTTATACTATCCATGAATGCTAACTTCTCTCCTGGAGTGTGCGGACCATACACAGAGGAAACTAGGATCCAATATTTCGCCCCAATTTGTCTAAAGTGTCATGTTAGGATATGTGATAGACCAATCCATCCTTCCACCATCACCTCTGTTGGGTTCCAAAGGATCGCTATACCACCTGCGCTTCCTCATGATTCAATGGCCATTACTTCATATCTATGATTCACAAATTGAAGAATTCTTTCTAATTTTTGCCCTGAGACTTTAGTTTCCTGAATGAGAACTTGTTGTGCTTTCTTTGTCTTGAGTCTTTCCTCCAGATATCGTTGCTTTACTTTACTCTTAAGGCCCCTCACATTCCAGGAGATTACTATCATTGGGGGACTTTATGAAGTTGTTGGAATACCGTTGAAAGCGGTATTACCCTGCCTGAGTTAACTAACATTTCCCCAACCGTCTGAATGGATTCTTGCAAGGTCTTTCTACCTTTATTTTTCCCTACTTTTGGCTGGGTACTGATTTCCTAATTCCTAACTATTTCCTTTTGGAGTACTCGGTGAATTCATCATTTTGTCTTGTCTTCGTTCTTGGGATTTTTATTTTTATATCGTTATGCAAAGTCAAAATATTTTATTAATAATTATAATCATTAGTTTATTTTATTTTGTTTAGTTTATTAAATTTTAATTTTATTTTGTTTTCATGCAATTTAACTCAAAATGTTAACCATTACAACATCTTTCCCATATCAAAATAGAGAATTTTTAAATTTTATTTTATTTTTATGTAATTAAGAATAAATAACCGAACAACATCTTCACACAATTATCTCTTTAAAAAAAAATTAATATTTGCTCTTATTGAATATTAGTCTACAATTATCTCTTTAAAAAAATATTAAAATTTTCTCTTATTGAATGTTAGTCTATCTCGTTAACCGCATAGTGTTCACCCCAAATTAAGATAACAACAATTTTATGATGATAATCTTGCTAAAGGCCCTCATCCATAGAATGAAAAACTAATATGCTAGTGACGAAATCAAATACAATTAATGTTTATAGTTGGAGGATTCTATATTTTAATAATTTAAATTAAGATTTTATATTTAAATAAGTTAGATTAAAAATTGGACTTAAGCACCAATTTTTTTTACCTATTACTAGAAAATCCCACAGAGCTTTGAAGTGCACCACAGTTTCTCCATGGCACATACTCAACTAGAGTAATTTTTCCATTGTGTGACGTGTTTCTTCATCACTTCTCACATACTCGAGCTACTCAAATATGTGATCCAACTCTACATGTGTCTCTCCCACAAGACTGTGATTCCCTTCACCCCCCTCATAAGTGTCTATAAATTCTTAAGAATGAATTAACATGATCAAACTCATAATTTTCATGCGCTTTGCGGACTCGAACCCTTTGAAAAACCCACATTCCTTTTCCCACTATCATTTCATATATGCATGTAGTTTATTCTTAATTTCCACGTCTATTATCATCTAAGCTCACTAGGAATGAGTTTTCATGTCCCCTGATTCATTAGTTAGGTGAGACTGTGGAAACCCACCCTCCTTTCAACCTCGATCATCATCCCATATGAGGATAACAATAATATGTTTAATTTAAAGAAGATAAATAATAACTCATATACATATATACATACATATATATATATATATATATATATATATAAAATAAATGGGGTCATTATGAATCATGATATTGATCTAAACTAGTACGATTTATAAGTTGTAGCAAGAAGGGATGCAAGAAAGAAGATACAAGAGAAAGTGTTAACATAGGCATCAAGAAAGATATATTTGAGGTCCTAAAATCATCATTTATGTGAGAAGAGGGTTGTAGGTGTAGGTAGTATGATTTATAAGTTGTAGCAAGAAGGGGTTCAAGAAAGAAAATACAAGAGGAAGTGTTAACATAACCATCAAGAAAGAGATATTTGAGGTCCTACAATCATCATTTATGTGAGAAGAGGGTGGTAGGTGTAGGATAATGTTTAGTGAAATTAAATTAATTATCTATATTTAAAGATCAGATAATGTGATTAAAATTGAGGAAATGTTTTTAGAGATTAATTTAATTATGTAATTTTAAAGATAAGACAATGTGATTAAGATTGATGAAGATGTAATTAAGATAGAGCACCTACAAAATTGTTGAAGTAATGTAACAATGAGTTATTGAAGATTAAATAAAGATAGTTTTTAGATTTTTAATTAATTTTGAGTTAGTCTTTTGGGTTGATATAAAGAGAAAGGAGCTTTAAGAAAATATATTTATGGTTGGAAAATTATATTGAAATAAATTTTCAATTATTTTAAATAGTTAAATATTATAATTTATAAATACAAACTTGATAGCAAAGTGAAGTAATTTATTTTTAAATTAGTGTTCATTCATTTTAATTTTGGATTTAAGTGCAGGTGAAAACTTTTCCTCAAGTTGAACTTAAGGCCCTAAGGAATTAAGATGGGTCTACCTTGCTTTACATAATATATCATTGTACAAAAATAAAGCAATTATTTTTCCTTTTTTATTTAAATGTTTCTTTTTCTTTTTTTGCCTATAAGACACTTTAATACAAAAATAGAGGTATTTTTGATCTGAAAACTTTGTTTTATTTACACAAACCATTCACAAAGGATTTAAAATATAATTTAAAAAAATAAAAACAAAGAGAAAATAACTTTTCTTTTTTATTTTTATTTTTAAATTAAGAACTTACAATACAAATTTTTTATCAAAATTTTCCCTTATTTTTTTGAAAATTTTATATGGTGTTGTGCAGGGGAAGGCTTACATTTACCAATAACAGCCACATGTGAGATTGACATCTGAAGGTCCTAATCCTTGACTTGAAGGTCCTAATCCTTGACTTTCTGTGTGAATAGTCTGTGTCAAAAGATTCAAAGTTGGCACAACAAACTGACGATTGATTATTTTTGTGGGGAAAATTCATTAAAATTGTATGCCTTCAGATAAGCTACATTACATAATAATACCATGGGAAAAAACCATTGGTTGTGAAAATGACAAGTCAAAATATTTACAGAACAATAAATTGACTATTTTGTTTTAATTAAATAATCTTGTCTTTTTTTATTTTGTAGACTAGATTAGAGAAGAGTACCATGGATTTTTTTTTTTATGAGTTGTGAAAATTATAAGTCAAAATAGACTATTTTATTTTTATATTATTATTTTTTGTTTTATTATTTTATTTTTATATAATTATGCGGAGTCAAAATATTTTATTAATAATTACAATCATTAGTTTTGTAACATACATACATATCTCCTAATTTTTTTTCTAACCATTCTACCTTATAAACACTTTATATCCTTCAAAATATAAATGTAAAAGTTTAAATTTCAGTGTTTACAACTTATATCAACCGATCTTACTCTCTAGTTGGATAATCATTCATCAACTTTACTACTTGGGGTCTTTAACCATGAAGATTCTTTGCATCCAATCTCTATGGAAATCTTCATATTGGTTAATATTGCGACACTTCAGATTCATGAGGATCATTTCATTTTGATCTGAAATGTTTGGGTCATCTCCACAGAATGTCTGTTGGATTAGTGCCGTGAGAGCACCAATCATATCATTCATGGCTTTGCCATCTTCATGAAATCTTACATCTCCATTTTCATCTTTCAACACCTCAGCTTCCATGGATGCTATGAGAGCAGGAGAAGACTCTAGTTCCCACCATCTTGCTAGAGTTCCTGTAAAACATGGAATGAGGGATTTGCATGCCTCAACTTCAGATTTTCCATCTATGCACATCAACTTATACTCTATGATCATCTGATCAATGACTTGTTTGATCTGGGCAGAGGATAAGTTATCTATGTTCCATTCTTTATGGCTCTGGGGATAGAAGGTTTCTCTTGCAGGAATTTTTCCAAGGCCATTTAAGTCAGGAGGAGAGTACCTGGTATATTGGGCTTCAAGGGGCTCATATACAGGTAAGACATGATCTTCCGATTCTGACTCATGGAACAGAGAGGCAATAGTCACTTTGTATGTTGGAGACTTGGGAGCAGACTCTTTGGGAAATAGGCTGGGAAATCTATCAACACTTTTTTGGATTTGCACAGCTTTCCCTTTGTGGAGAAATTCTGAAGGGACTGGCTTGTCCGCCTTCTTTTCTTTTTCCTTCTGGGCTTGTTCAGACAAGTTTGTCACAAGTTGCCGAGTAGAAATAGATTGATCTATAATACAACTTTCTACTTCACCAACCTTCTGTAAAGACTTTAAAGAAAATTCTTTAACTACTGAACAATTGTACTGTACAGAATTCAATGCTTTATTTACATCATTCAAAGAAACTTGTAACTGATCCATCTGGTTCTTTACAACAGAAGCTTTAGCAACATTCTTTTCTAATCCTGTGATGGCAGTGTTAGTCAAGTTTATTTGTTCATTTACAGTCTGGACTCTCCTTTCAATTCCTACCAGGTTTTCCTTTTGCACTATGGGATTATGCATTAGCTGAATTTTGTCCTTCTCCTAGGACAATTCCTTTGAAAGGAGGATAGCTGGTGGATGTTTCTAAGTTACTACCATCAATTTCTGTCCATGAATGACCCGAAGAAGATGTGGGTTCATTCATCAATACAACTTATGACTCTTTAGCCTTCTTCCATGAGTAGAAAGAAATCCAAATCTTTCTTTCTTCCATATATTGTTTCCATTCTAAGGCTAGAGTCCTTTTCTGTTCAGGAGTATGATTGACAGCAAAATCATCAGCTTCTGGGTGAGTAAACAGATCCCAATTTATCATCTGTTTCATCCATTGAGCAGGGATTCTGTGTTTCTCACAACCATCCATTAGTGTATAAAACTTCTGGATTTCTGGGACAAATAGTCTTTTGACATCTTCTGGCAGATCTTTAAATCTGCATTCTACGATCAGGAAATCCTTTTGATTGTAATACCCTAAACCATGCTTATCTTTAGGGGATTGCATATTCATGAATATCTCAGTGAGTCTGGGATTTTCATCTTGCAGAGAAGGAACTAGGTGCATCATTAGCACATGGTCCTCTTCATGTGGGAAAGGAATATAAGAACATTTTGGGTTTGGACAGGGTGTAACTGATGTAGAAGGAGGAGCATCACCTGTTATGGGATTATGGTTCTGATGTCTTATGACCACTTCAACAAGATGTTTAAGATTTACAGACTGATGGCATTGTGGGCATTCAACTTGTAAAGGATTGAAATTGACTAACAAAGCAAACTCAAATAAACAACTAAATGAACTTGCCAAAACTCTAACTTAATGTTTGCAAGCTGGACTCCTCTATTCACGAGGCATTAACAAGTTACAATTCAATTTCTCATTCAAGTCCTTCGTACTAGTCTTTATGCCAATCCAGTTGTTAGTTTTAGAGTATCCAGTTATGCAGCATGGTACTCGTACTTATCGATAAGGTGTAATAAATTTTTCTTGTCAAATCCTCACCTCTCCTGCTGGCTTACACTTATGGTGGACAAATGTCCAACCTCTCCACCGTAGATCCGTCCTTCCCAAATCTAGTGGCGATCATACATTAGGTTTTCTTGGGGGTAATGACTACTTCGATAACTGTCAATTCACCATTCCCATGGGTATTCCTCCTCTATTCTCTGCAGATGAGTTCTGCCTCTGTAGACAACCTCTATAGGGTTTTTACAGTGGCCATTTAGTTTTGTTACATTTTTTCTCTTGACAAGCACAACAACCAAATTCCACCACAATCAATTCTTCGGGCTCCAGAGAGATTACATTCGCCTTGGATTTTCATTTGGTAAACCCTATGTTAGTTTTTTTTTCTTTGCTATCTCTGACAGATTTGTTTTCTAGGTAGTTTTAAAGTTAAACATTGCTAATACAATAATATACTTTATTTGATATATTACTACTAGCTATTTTCACAATGGATCTCCCTCAAGCTCTCTCTTTGGAGCAGGTCTCCTTAGTTTACACTGCACCAGCACTAGGAAAGGTGAAACCCTTCTTCACGATAGCATTAACGTTCGGGTTGTTTAAGGTTTTCTTTTCACTTTCGTCTGATACTAATTTTAACCAACAACTGTATGTACACGCTGCGGAGTCAAGTTCTCGATGAGAACATCCTCATAGGTAACAATGGAAACCTCTTCTGAAAACAATGGAAACCTCTTCTGAAAAAAAAAAAACAATGGAAACCTCCAATATGTATATTCTTTTCTTTTATATTCTTTGCATCAATTTTCACTTACGATATCATGGGTTTAACCCCTACCCGTCTCTCCTTGCAGGTAAATTGTTGAATGAGATCTGTAATAGTTGAACTTTATATGTGAAGCTTGTTTCCTCCAGTCCTCGGTTAAACCCTTGTCCTTTCATTCCAACAGGTACCCTTCTGTTTACTTGATTTAGAACTCAAACCCTCAGCTTGAGTTTCTACTAAGTCCTCTACTCTCTATATTAGGAAAAATATTCGGCTTGCATGCCATGCAGACGTTGCATGCAGCTTTTACTATTAGTTTCTAATGTAATGGTTCAACCCAATTAATTCAAGGGTATTCTATAATGCATTCCTGAATTTTAAATTTGAATGAGACAATTGTTCTTGTTTTGAAATACGATAGTGTAAATAATAATTATGGTTTCTGGCCACGTCTACTTTTCAATTTTCTTCATCCAATACTCTTGTTTTTTGTTGTTCAATGATGAACTGGAAAATCCGTTATCTTTTATCTTGTAGTGCTAATGAAATTATTGCGTTTATAGTAATAATGGTTTTGTAACCGAATTTTTTGTAACCGAATTATTTTGCGGGTATTGAGAACAAGTTTTCCTAGGGTTTTCGAATGTTGTTTTATTCAGAGTTACAGAATTTCTTGAAATATTATATTGTCACTATATATATAAATATATGAAACAAAACAAAATTCTCTTACCGGGCTTATCCTTGTTCAAGTTTGCATAGTATTAATACTACTGTACTCATTTATTTCTTTCCATATCATTTCTAATTTTGTCTTCTTGTAGTTTGAACATTGGAAAATAAGTTACAATTCGGTAGAAAGATTTTACATATGTATATATATTTCTAATTCTCTACTGTTAATATTGTAATTACAGTTCTTTCATACAGATTTCTCCATATATAGTTTGGTTTGCAACAATACATAAATAAATATCTTTAGCACATATCTATGGTGAATCTTGTCTTTATACTTACAACATACAATTTCTTTAATTTAAGGTTTACTAATCTTTTTCTTTCTGTAACTGATTAGCCCAATGTCGGGACCATTCTGTCCGTGCCATATCATAGGAAGCAAGGAGAAACCAACACAGAACCTTCTTTCGAGGGTTCCCGGTTTACCAATTGTTATTAGCGCTAGTTTTTACCTGTTTGTAATTAACTGTCACGTCCTCCAACTCTCCCCCGTGCTCCAATTTGGATGGAGCATTCCACTGGTTAGCACCAGTCCATAAATTCTTCTCCAAAATTTTCCTTCTCCAGTTACCGAATAGAACCCCCCTTCCTCACTGGGACAACCCTTTATCCCTAGAGGTGGGGTAACTGTTTGAACTGATTTTCTTGAACTAACTCACAATCTTGAATTACTTTTTACCATCAATCTATTTCTCGAATCCACTTCCATATTTAATTTTATTAAATCCAAAAATTAATTTATGTTCATAGTATATCATTTGTAATATAAATATTACTAATTGTCTCAATTTGTCTCATTATTTTGTTTTGTTTATTACATTTTATTTTTACGCAATTTAACTCAAAATGTTAACCATTACAACATCTTTCCCATATTAAAATATTTTTATTTTATTTTTATGTAAACATCTTTACACAATTATCTCTTAAAAAAATATTAAGATTTTCTCTTATTAAATGTTAGTGTGTCTAGTTAACCACATAATGTTTACCCCCAAATTAAGATAACAACAATTTTACGATGATAATCTTGCTAAAGGCCCTCATCCATAGAATGCGCAACTAATAGGCTAGCGATGACATCAAATACAATAAATGCTTATGTAATGTTAATATATATTTCACATTTTTATGAGTTTTATAATTAATGGGGTAATTTTTAAAATGTTGCTGATAGAAAAATCGTGTTTTATAATTAGTAATTTTTGTTTTAGTTTGATGTAATTTTAAGTGAGATTTTAGGTGAGATTGAAATATTTTCTCATTTAAAATGTATTTTTAATATATAAATTGATTTGTTATTTTTAAAAATTTCTAGAAAACTCAAATTTTATATATTACACAATTCAAACTTATTATTTTAAAATATTTGTAATAAACTTGAGATAAAATTGATAAAAAAAACATTTAATAATTTATTAAGTTTTAAAACATTTCCTATATAATATCAATATATATATATATATATATATATATATATATATATATAAACTAAATTTTAAGTTTTAAATAAGTGTAATAATGTTACTTTTCTTAATCCATCAATTTATCAAAATTATAAAAATAAAATTTTAAACTAAATTAATCAATATTTTTGTTAGATTTAAGACTTTTGTGATCTATAATGTAGATAAGCATTAATCACACCATTAGGACTTAGTCGAAGTTTCAAATCATCTAATGTGGTTTATCCTTAGGACAAGGTAGAAAAAGAAACTGATTTCATTTAATAAATAGTAAGGATGTCTCGTTGATGTGATTAATCCCTAAGACATTAATCAATATTTTTTATAAATAATAACACTCATTAACATTCGTATAAAAAACCAAATAAATAACAATAATATAACTTTGCAAATTACACAAATTCTTACAGCACTTAAATTTTATAGATTATATAAATAATAATAAATTTATTGAACACTCAAACTTATGATGAAAAAAATCCTATAGAATTTGGAATAAAATTGATTATTGAAAATACTAAAAAAATATCAAAAATTCTAATAAGTATACTAAGTTTTAAAAATATGTTATATAATATTAAAAAGATAAAAAATAAAAAAAAAATAAAAACAAAATTTATATTATAATTTAGTTCTTATTATTAAGTTTGTTTTTGATTGTATATTAGTTTGTTTTTACCAAAACTTTATGTCATTTATGTTGAAGATAATGGAGAAATGTATTTAAGGAGAGAGTTAGTTCATTAGTTGTCCGTGTGTCTTAGATTAGGATTTAGTTCATATTTCTTAGGTAGTTGTTCTAACTTCCCTACTTGTTTGTAAGCTATATATTCATGGTGTGTAATGATGATTTTGTAGAGCGTTATATGAAATGCAGTCTCCAGGTGAAGCTCCTTACCTGTAAGCTGCTCAACTTATATAATATAAGTTGTCTTCCAGTTTTGATCATGGTACCAGAGCATGGGATCATAGGCATGTTTGTTGAGAGGCTAAGTCCTTAGAAGCGTAATTGAGAAAATTGGAGGCCTTGTTGAGTTGTGTTTAATTTTTGTTGAGATCCAGATCGTTGTTGAGGAGTGCAGATTGCTATTGTTTGCATTTGTGAAGAGAATTTGCGTTAGTTCAGTCTGTGCAAGCGAGTTTGCGTGGTGTGTGATTTGGAGAGGCCCGCGTGTCTGTTCGTGGGCAGTTTTTTGATCTGTCTGCATTGCAAAGTGGCGTTAGAGAAATAGAATCTAGTAAGGGAGATCCACTCGATATGCTGCACGGGTGATTGTAAATGGATTTAAATTGAAATCGACCGCTGTAGGAGGTGGATCAACTGCAACAATTTAGGATTGTGAGAAGAGGGAGAAAAAGGCGAATTTTTTTTTTGAAATTGTTAGTGAAATACTGCATTATCCCTCACATCAGAGAGTGTAAATTAGCAAACGATATTTGGGCAAACCTCAAGGATTTGTATGAGATTAAAAACAGAAATCGCCTTTTGTTCCTGAAAAGAAAGATTCTTTCCATTAAAATGGAGGAGAATGAATCAGTAGTTGCGTTCATCTCTCATATCAAGGAGCTCTAAGATAAGTTGGGTGACATAGGGGAGACAATGTCAAACACTGATCTTGTCACAATTACCATGAACGGTATGACTGATGACTATCAGATGTTCATCACAAGCACGAATGCGAGAGAGAAAGCCCCCAAATTTGAAGAATTGACAGGGATCCCGATGCAGGAGGAAGAAAGCCAGATGACTCTGAAACCCCAGAGTTCAGATATTTCTTTAATGGCGAAGAATAATCCCTTCAGAGGGAAGGCAAGTGCAGGACAGAAAGGCAGAGGTACACCACAAAGAAATCCACCCAAAGTATGCCACCTCAAGGTATGTCTTCAAACATAAAAAATTCACAATAGGGAAATTTTGAGGTCTAAAAGGTCCCACAAGATCAGCCCTAATAGAAACTTCATTTTTCAGTAAAAATCCATTGTCTCCATGTACTAGTTGAACCGACCCCTCATGTGACTTATGTCCAAGATCCAATTGACCCAGTCAGTTAGAAGCTTAATTTAAAAGAATGAGGGCCTATGGGAAGAGGATTCCCCCTTCACTCGAGTGAGTTATTCATGTATATGCGCTAGAGTGATCTCCCTGTATCAAGAGGCAAATTCCTTTATGAAATGGTGCATGCGTGTGTGACCCCAATGGGACTGCTCTTGATAGTAAGTGACCCCCCTTCTAACTCAAGCTCTCTGTCGTGGCATGGGTGAACAAGATACTAGAATCCTCGAACAAAAACATGTAGTAGATTTTCTAAGAAGGCCACTTAAGTTTTGATAATTCCATAAGTTGCAAGGGATAAGGACCAAGAAGTGACTTGCAGGATAAAATCCACAGTCTCCAACCGCCTGAATAAGATAGAAACAAAAATTCCCCAACCCTTGAATCATTCTTGAATCCAATTCTCAAACTTACATGAGCGCCACCTATTACACCCAGTTGGTAGTAACACAAGAACTAGATGTAAACAAGTGGCACAAATCAACAACTGGAAAAAAGAGTCATCAACATATACTGGGAAAAAAAATCCCAACCATTAGAGAATTTTCCACCACCAAGTTGTAGATAGACTGACAATCCTCCAAATGAAACAAACAAGCATTAAAATACTGCCAAAGTAAATGGATGGAGCCTATATTACTGGTTGCTAGGGAAATACACCATTATTAAAAATATTATATGGCTTCAACCCCTCATATTCCCCCCAATGTCAATTTCCTCGTCGACTGACCTATTGGTTAGCTGAATTAACTGAAGAAAAATTGGACTTAAGCACCAATTATTTTTACCTATTACTAGAAAATCCCACAGAGTTTGGAAGTGCACCATAATTGCTCCATGGCACATACTCAAATTAATAATTGCTCCATTGTGTGACGTGTTCCTTCATCACTTCTCACATACTGGAGCTACTCAAATATGTGATCCATCTCTACACGTGTCTCTCCCGCAAGCTTGTGATTCCCTTCACCCCCCCATCAGTGTACATAAATTATTAAGAATAAATTACCATGATCAAACTCATAATGTTCATGCGCTCCACACACTCGAACTCTTTGAAAAACACACATTCCTTTTCCCACTATCATTTCATCTATGCAGGTAGTTTCTTCTTAATTGCCACATATATTATCATTTAAGTTCACTGAGAATTAATTTCCATTTCCCTTGACTCATTAGTTTGGTGAGATGGTGGAAACCCACCCTCCTTTCAACCTCTATCATCCTCCCATCCGAGGATAACAATAATATGTTTAATTTAAAGAAGATAAATAATAAATCATATATATATATATATATATATATATATATATATATATAATAATTATTATTATTATAACATATATAAAAAAATGGCGTCATTATGAATCATGATACTGATCTAAAATAGTATGATTTATAAGTTGTAGCAAGAAGGGATTCAAGAAATAAGATACAAGGAAGTGCTAACATAGCCATCAAGAAAGAGATATTTAAGGTCGTACAATCATCATTTATGTGAGAAGAGGCTGGTAGGTGTAGGTAGTATGATTTATAAATTATAGCAAGAAGGGGTTCAAGAAAGAAGATACAAGAGGAAGTTTTAACATAGCCATCAAAAAAGATATATTTGAGGTCCTACAATCATCTTTTATGTGCGAAGAAGTAGGTGTAGGTAGTATGATTTATAAGTTGTAGCAAGAAGGGGATAAAGAAAGAAGATACAAGAGGAAGTGTTAACATAGCCATCAAGAAAGAGATATTTGAGGTCCTACAATCATCATTTATTTGAGAAGAGGATGGTAGGTGTAGAAGAATGTAATTTAATTATCTAAATTTAAAGATAAGACAATGTCATTAAAATTGAGGAAATATTTAGTGATATTAATTTAATTATATAATTTAAAAAATAGGACAATCTGATTAAGATTGATGAAGATGTAATTAAGATAGAGCCCCTACAAAATTGTTGAAGTAATGTAACAATGAGTTATTGAAGATGAGATAAAGATAGTTTTTATATTTTTAATTAATTTTGAGTTAGTTTTTTGGGTTGATATAAAGAGAAAGGAGTTTTAAGAAAATATATTTAAGGTTGGAAAAATATATTGAAATAAAATTTTCACTTAATTTAAATAATTAAATATTAAAAATTATAAATATAAACATGATTGCAAAGTGAAGTAATTCATTTTTAAATCAACGTTCATTCATTTTTATTAATTTAAATAATTAAATATTATAAATTATAAATATAAACATTATTGCAAAGTGAAGTAATTCATTTTTAAAACAACCTTCATTCATTTTAATTTTGGATTTTTCAAGTGCAAAGTGCATGTGCAAACCTTTCCACAATTTGAACTTAAGGAAATGTTTGCACCTCGAGATATTTGATCCCTCGAGAGTTAAGATGGGTCTATCTTGTTTTACATAATATATCATTATACAAAAATAGAGCAAATTGTTTCCTTGTTAATTTTTTTTCGTATAAGACACTTTAATACAAGAATAAAGGTATTTTTGGCCGGACAATTTTCTTTTATTTACACAAACCATTCACAAAATATTTAACATATAATTTAAAAAAAAAGAATAAGAGAAAATAACTTTTCTTTTTTTATTTTTATTTTTAAATTAATAAATTATAATAAAAAAGTTTTATCAAAATTTTCCCTAATTTTTTTAAAAAGTTTATATAGTGTTCGACAGGGAAGGCTTGCCTTTACCAATAATGCCTTCCTTCACCAATAATAGCCACCTGTGAGATTAAATGATCTTCCCTTTTTTTATTTTGTAGGCTAGATTAGAGAAGAGTGACATGGAAAAAAAATTATGTGTTGTGAAAATTGTGAGTCAAAATTGACTATTTTATTTTTATATTATTATTTATTATTTTATTATTTTATTTTTATATAGTTTTTTTCTTTTTTGTAAACTTATTAGTGCCTTTATATTTTCTATTCATAAACAAAATGTGGGTTATAACAATATACAACTTCTGACCTCAACCTGCCCGTAGGAAACCAGGTTTTTTTGGCCGTTTTAGAGAGTTATAGGCCATCCAAAACTTAAACAACTTTAAGTGGTCTCTTACTGTCTTTAAAGGTCTATTATCTATCTTTACATCCATAAAAAAATATGAAAAGTAAATGCTATCCGTTTTTATTGCAAAAAAAACATAATTTAGAGAAGTCAGTCTTTGGAAGACTCTATTGGAGCCAAATCTTTAACACCCGATCTTGGCATATCAACCTGATTCATACTTTGCAACTGCCTATCAATGCGTCTGAGATAGACGTTCTAGTGGTGTTGTTGAAGATTGATTTCCTGGATATCTCTATGGATTTCCGCCAGATTTGAGGTTGCATGCGGGTCTCCCCCAATGTCTTGGAATGTAACTATTTCCTTCACCAATATACATTTGAGGGTCCAGGAGGTGCAAATGGACTGATGGAAGAGGGGCAGTCTACTGCGTGTATTACCCCGATTACTTAAAATCAGCTCCATATCTTCCTCGGCAAGTTCAACCTCCTATTTTTCCCTTGCATCATGTTTCCACCCGGAGATTAGTGATTTGATATGGTTGTTAGTGCCTTCCGAGTAGGCTTGGAATAAATTCTCCATCACCTCTTTACCGAAATTCTATCCCCGTCTAGATAGGGTAGATTTGGCCTTCCCCTTTGCTTTTGGTTCCTTCTTTGCTGACTGAACTTTAACCATTGTCTTCAGAACCTAGTCTTCTAGCACATATCTGTGCAGGGAAGAATTTCTAGGAAGACCTGCAGTATAAAAAGCATGGAAATATCAAAGTTACATGAATTGTAAATAAGAATATGGTGTTGTCTGGGAGCCACTAGATACTCAGCATCCCTATCTAGATAGATATCGTCTTGCGTTGTTGACAACGCCTTAATAGATAGGTAGGACACCACCTTCCAGAAATTGGCATGCCCATTCCTTGAATAATTAACTGTAAACCTAATACTATGGACCAGATGCAACAGACCCAATAAACTAGCCCCAACTATAGAGATGACTCCCCTTTTAAATTAGATAGTAACATTATGACAAACCATAATAGCTCCATAAACCTAGGAGAAGAAACATATAGTAACATTCACCAGCCAAAAAAGTAAAATTCTGAGAATTCTAAAAATAGGACCCTTGTTTTTTCCTAGAGCACTGACTTGCTTCCCACACAACTCATTGGAGAAAAACATTACCGAGTTGTGACCCATAGAAAAATAGTTATAGGTCATCTGATCAATTTCCCAGAGGCATTTAATGCCATAAGGAATAGAGACAGAGACATGCTGAGGCTAGGAAGAAGCAGGGTGCCTGAAAGGGTCAAGATAATAAAATTACAGAGCCAGAGGCAGACATGCAAGGCCATAACTAGAAAAATTTAAAACTTCTATGGGAAGACAAGAATTAATGAGGTTCAGGCAAGCAAATCTAGTAGAAAATTTAGAGCAAACAAAATATACAGAGGCGACCGCGAATTTAGGGTGGCGGCACTGAGTTACGCCCTTATCACCAAGGCAAGTGGCCATAGTACCCAACAGAACCCCAGAATTAAAAATCAGAGAAGAGGAGGCATAGCCTTCATTGAGAATTGGGCAAGAAACAATAACATAATTGAGAACCAAGTAATCCAAAATAACTAGGACCTTGTTTAACATGGACAGAGAACCAGAACCACTCTTCATGGAAAAGGTGAGGAGAGAATTCGATACATACCAACGACACCTTGTAGATGACAGAGCTCTCCTCCGATCGCGTAACTGCCTCTTGTTGCTCTGCACTCCACTGACTACCATACACCAGAAGATGGTAGAAGGAATTTTCATATGTCGTTTCCACCTCACACATCGGCACATATCCCTAGACTTTTATGACAGGTCACCTGACGTGCCTAGATATTTGGAATGATACATTAATTCTGTCATTACGCTCCGTGGGTGGAGCTACCCACCGTTGTTAGCATACATCATCATCGATGCAGGTTTGGCGGTTGTTGCGTACACCCGCCATGTATATCTCCACACAGCGCCACTTGGCACCTCGATCGGGGGTTATGGTTTCCATTTTTATCTTGATCTACTATTTCCTGCAGAACTTCGAGGCCTAGTGTTACAAAGGTTTTCTCACATGAATTATCCATAACCCTGCCGTGGTTATTATAACTCTAGTTTGTGAGGAGGTCAGTTGCCTCATTACCTGATCATCTAATGCTCAACATAATTTCCTTGATCTCCTGTATGAGTTTGGCTATCCTCCAACTATTTCTTATGTGATCTTAGTGCACTCCTCTATGAAAATTCTTAAGAATACCTTTGACCATTGCCGAGTTTCCTTCCAACTCAAGTCTATGATAACGTTCTCTTCTACGAATTATAAGCCCTTTCTTAACTGCATTCAGTTCTAACTCATTATTGCTAGCATGACCAAATTCCATAGCATAAGTTCTTAGAACTTGGCCTTGGTAGTCCCAAAAAATCCCCATTGGTCCTGCTTGCCCTGGGTTCCCCTTCAAAGCCCCATCATAATTCAGTTTGATAAAACCTTGTTGTGGTGGGTTAAACTTATACCTTGCTTGATAGGCCATCGGTTTAGGTTTCCATGAGGCTGGTGCCGACATCTGAGGCTTTAGGTTTAACTATACGAGGATCTGTGCTTCCTAAAACTGCATTATCTAATCCTTCTGCGCCCATTTATCTGCTAGGATGCTCTCTCTTATGTTTTGTACAATTTTTTTCCATAAGTCAATGGTTTTCCATTTCTCATCTCAGAAGGTTCTCCTATTCCTCTCCTTCTAGACTGGTCAGAGTAAGAAAAAAAAAGACAGTGACCAGTCTCTGTTTACTATCGGGCTTTGGTATCCCCATATTCTCCAATTTTCAATTGTGTGTTTTATGCTGTCATTATCTCTATCAGTCTGTTGGAATAACGTGAACAAGTTTTTCCACATAAGGTCAGTAACAGGACAACTGTTGAGGAGGTGTTCCAGAGTTTCATTGTTTTTACCACAAATTACAGAAACCGAGGGGCGTAGCATCCCTTGTCTCTACAATTTATCCCAAGTAAGTATCCTACCATGACCAAAAGTCCATATGAAATATTCAATTTTGGGTCAGTGTTTGCTATAACAGACTCTCTACCATAGTCTATCAACAACAGGTTGTATACTATTAGTATTTATGTTGTATGCTTCATGAATTATAAACATGCTTTTAGTCCTATAACCCCATCGAAGGATGTCATTCCCAGTAAGTATAGGTATTTTTCTAGTTTACAGTTCTTTCTCGAGGTTTCCCCACTGCCGAGTTTCTAGGGAAAGTTGCTAATGATGCTTTTGTTTGCACTTCCTCCAATACTGAACATTCTATTCCTCCCAATAGTGATCTACTGACTTGGTGTTCACTTGATTTGTGAATAGAAAAATATCTGATAGGTAGAGCCTACTGTAGAGTTTTTCTCTCTGCTGCCAGGAGTTCTCCCAAAACTAGGCCGTATCACCCTCCCTGATCTCCTAGAAACTGTGGTCTCTGATAAGATTCCTATTGGAAGAAGCTAAGTTCCATATCCCAAATCCTTTAGGAATGTTCTGAACCTGTAGCATATCAAGAGCAGTATGCCAAATTTCATATTTATGCTCCTATCTTATTTTCCAGAGATCTGTGCTCCCCTTCAACCATCTCCACCACAAATTTGTTCCCATTACCTGGTTAAGAATGTAGGGATCCTGAATACCAATACCTCCCTCCATTTTCGTTCGAACCATTTTTTCCCAGGAAAGAAAATCCCATTTGCGGTTTTGTTGACATGCTTTCCATAAGAAATTTTCAAAAATATTGGTCATCTCAATGCAGCTAGAATTAGGAGCAACCATCCCGGATAATTGGTATATAGGAATAGATTGCAGGATAGATTTATGAAGGACCACGCGACTAGGAGCATTTAGAGCTCTGAAGGACCAATTTCAGAGTTTATTTTGGATACGAGTAATAAGGTTCCTCCATTGGGATACATAGAGGGAGTTAAGGGAAAGGGGCATCCCCATATACTTCGTGGGTAAGGATCCAATGATGAACCCTAGATTGGGAGCTAGGAACCACTGAGACTGAGGGGCGATGTTAAAAAAGAAGACACTGCATTTTTCATTATTGATAAGGGTTCCAGATGCTGCCATAAAATCCTTAAGAATGGTTAGGATGACCTTCTATTATTTAAGGGCTGCTGGGCAAAAAATCATGATGTCATCCACAAACTACTGATGAGATAGGGTAAGACCAACCCCCCAAAGATTCAAGCCTTTGAAATATCCATCAACAACCTTGTGTTTGATATATATTACTAATCCTTCTGCAACAATAACAAATAGAAATGGAGATAAGAGATCTCCCTGTCTCAACCCCCAGGAGGCATTGAAAGGGTTAGAGGGTGAACCATTGACCAGGATTGAAAAATTAGGGGTGAAGATAAATGATAGGATCCAATCAACCCATATCTGATCAAAACCATAAGCCTACATGATATTTTGAAGGTAGGTCCAACTAAGATGATCATAGGATTTTGCAAGGTCCAGTTTTATCAACATGCCTTTGGATTTAAGGGTGTGAAGGGAGTGTATGGCTTCTTGGGTAGTGAAAATGCCATCCATGATTTGTCTTCCTTTAGAAAATCCATTCTATTCAGGAGATGCAAGAGCAGGGAGAATAGGCTTTAGATGATTCACCATGATAGTAGACAGAACTTTGTAGATAACATTATAGAGGGCTATAGGTCTCAAACCTGAATGAAAATCAGAATGCTCATGTTTCAGTATCAAAGCTATAAAAGTAGAGTTCAAAGAGGGATATACCTGTGTTTTTCTTCATGATTCCTCCACTAGGTCGAGGATATCTTTGGTAATGAAGGGCCATGCAGCCTGGAAGAATTTAGTTGTAAAACCATCTGGTCCCCACGCCTTATTTTTTGCTAAGCCCTCGACAACTTACTCCACTTCCTCTAAAGAGATTTCCCTAAGTAGGGCCAAATTCTATTCTCTATTGACTACATTTGGTATAAAATGCTTTATTCTTGTTATTTCTTCCAGTCTTCTATTATCAGGTTTCTTTAGGACTTCACTGAAGTGATTTACCAATAGGTCCTCCAAATCCTGATGTTGGATAAGCCTATTTCCTGCGAAGTGTTTGAGAGAGAATATGTGATTGTGTTGTCGCCTTTGGATCATTTCTTTATGAAAAAAACTAGAATTCATGTCCCATTCTCTAAGCCACTGAATTCTGGATTTTTGTTTCCACAAAATTTCTTCTTGTTTTTTGCCTTCTTCTAGTTTTATGATGATGATACCTTCCTCCTTGAAAAGGGCCTCCAATATCCCCTGGAGAATCATCTGCTATTGTATTTGTTTCATGTGACCATGTAGTTTTTCCTTGTCTTGATGTATGTTCTCAAATTCGGTTTTATTCCATTTCTTAATTTTTTCCTTGATGTCTTTGAGTCAGAGATGAAAGGTATGCATCTTGTTCTTGCCTTTAACACTACTTTCTTCCCACCAGCTCTTGACTTTGTCAATGAAGGTAAGATCTCTTAACCAAAACATTTCAAATCTAAAGGGCCTCTTCTTATTCCTTTGTTGCATGTCCACCTCCAGGCATATTGGCTAGTGGTCTGATCCCATGCAGGGGAGGATAGAGGCTTCATAAAATACATATGTACTGATAAGATATTTAGAAATTAGGAATCTTTCCAAACGAGCCACTACCTGGTGTACTCCTCCTCTCCTATTTTTCTGAGTGAATTTACCATTGACAGTGGGTATATCCACCATTTGTAGGTCCGTTATCATATCTTGAAATAGCTCCATCACAGTCTCATTTCTCATTACCCCTCTTTTTTCCCTTCTGTCCACGTAAACATGTTGAAATCCCCCCACCCGCCCCATTAGCCAATATTTCTCATTATGGAGAGTTTTCAACGTTCTTATACTATCCATGAATGCTAACTTCTCTCGTGGAGTGTGCAGACCATACACAGAGGAAACTAGGATCCAATCTTTCGTCCCAATTTGTCTAAAGCGACTCGTTAGGATACGTGATAGACCACTCCATCCTTCCACCATCACCTTTATTGGGTTCCAAAGGATCGCTATACCACCTGCCCTTCCTCGTGAGTTAATGGCCATTACTTCATATCTAGGATTCAAAATTTGAAGAATTCCTTCAAATTTTTTCCCCGACACTTTAGTTTCTCGAATGAGAACCTATTGTGGTTTCTCTGTCTTCAGTATTCCCTGTATATATCACTGCTTTCTTTTACTGTTGAGGCCCCTCACATTCTAGGAGATTACTATCATTGGGGAACTTTATGAAGTTGTTGGAATACCGTTGAAAGAAGTATTACCCTACCTGAGTTAAGTAACATTTCCCTAACCTTATGAATGGATTCTTGCAAGGTCTTTCTAACTTATTTTTCCCTACTTTTGGCTAGGTACTGATTTCCTGAATATTTCCTTTTGGAGTACTCGGTGAATTCACCATTTCGGCTTGTCTTCATTCTTGGGATTTTTATTTTTGTATAGTTATACAAAGTCAATATATTTTATTAATAATTATAATAATTATTTTATTTTATTTCGTTTAGTTTATTAAATTAAAATTTTGTTTTGTTTTTATGCAATTTTACTCAAAATGTTAACCATTACAACATCTTTCCCATATTAAAATAGAAAATTTTAAATTTTTTAATTTTATTTTATGTAATTAAGAATAAATAACCAAACAACATCTTCACACAATTATCTCTTTAAAAAATATTAATATTTTCTCTTATTGAATGTTAGTCTGCAATTATCTCTTTAGAAAAAATAGTAACATTTTCTCTTATTGAATGTTAGTCTGTCTTGTTAACCACATAGTGTTCACCCCAAATTAAGATAACAACAATTTTACGATGATAATCTTTTTAAAGGCCCTCATCCAGAGAATGCACAACTAATAGACTAGTGACGAAATCAAATACAATTAATGTTTATAGTTGGAGGATTTTATATTTAAATAAGTTAAATTAAGATTTTATATTTAAATAAGTTAAATTTAAAATTGGACTTAAGCACCAATTTGTTTTACCTATTACTAGAAAATCCCACAGAACTTGGAAGTGCACCACAATTGCTCCATGGCACATACTCAACTGGACTAATTGCTCTATTGTGCGACATGTTCCTTCATCACTTCTCACATACTGGAGCTACTCAAATGTGTGATCCAACTCTACATGTGTCTCTCCCGCAAGCCTGTGATTCCCTTCAGCCCCCTCATCGGTGTCTATAAATTCTTAAGAATGAGTTACCTTGATCAAACTCATAATGTTCATGCGCTCCGCAGACTCGAACCCTTTGAAAAACCCAAATTCCTTCTCCCAATATCATTTCATCTATGCAGGTAGTTTCTTCTTAATTGCCACGTCTATTATCATTTATGCTCACCGGGAATGAGTTTCGATGTCCCCTGACTCATTATTTAGGTGAGATTTTGGAAACCCGCCCTCCTTTCAACCTCGATCATCATCCCATCCGAAGATAACAATAATATGTTTAATTTAAAGAAGATAAATAATAAATCATATATATATATATATATATATATATATATATATATATTATTATAACACATATAAAAAAGAAATGGGGTCATTATGAATCATGATATTGATCTAAAGTAGTATGATTTATAAGTTGTAGCAAGAAGAGGTTCAAGAAAGAAGATACAAGAGGAAGTGTTAACATAGCCATCAAGAAAGAGATATTTGAGGTCCTACAATCATCATTTATGTGAGAAGAGGGTGGTAGGTGTAGGATAATGTTTAGTGAAATTAAATTAATTATCTAAATTTAAAGTTAAGATAATGTGATTTAAATTGAGGAAATGTTTAGTGAGATTAATTTAATTATATAATTTTAAAGATAGGACAATGTGATTAAGATTGATGAAGATGTAATTAAGATATAGCACCTACAAAATTGTTGAAGTAATGTAACAATGCGTTATTGAAGATTAGAGAAAGATAGTTTTTATACTTTTAATTAATTTTGAGTTAGTTTTTTGGATTGATATAAAGAGAAAGGAGTTTTAAGAAAATATATTGATGGTTGGAAAATTATAATGAAATAAAATTTTCAATTAATTTAAATAATTAAATATTATAAATTATAAACATAAACATGATAGCAAAGTGAAGTAATTTATTTTTATATTAGTGTTTATTCATTTTAATTTTGGATTTAAGTGCAGGTGCAAACTTTTTCTCAAGTTGAACTTAAGACCCTATGGAGTTAAGATGTGTCTACCTTGCTTTACATAATATATCATTATACCTATAAGACACTTTTATACAAAAACAGAGGTATTTTTGGTCTGAGGTTTTTCTTTTATTCACACAGGATTTAAAATATAATTTAAAAAATTAAAAACAAAGGGAAAATAACTTTTCTTTTTTATTTTTATTTTTAAATTAAGAAATTACAATAAAAAAAGTTTTATCAAAACTTTCCCTATTTTTTTTTAAAGTTTATGTGGTGTTATGCAGGAGAAGGCTTACATTTACCAATAATAGCCACTTGTGAGATTGGCATCTGAAGGTCCTAATCCTTGAATTGCTCTATGAATAATCTGTGTCTATATATTTCTTTCACACAAAAAGATTCAAATTTGGCACAACAAACTGACAATTGGTTATTTTTGTGGGGAAAATTCATTAAAATTGTATGCCTTTAAATAGGCTACATTACAGAATAATATCATGAGAAAAAACTATTTGTTGTGAAAATCACAAGTCAAAATATTTGCATAACAATAAGGCTTGCACCCGGTAACTAGGACTTCCCGGGAGGTCACCCATCCCAAAACTCCTCTGGCTCAAGTGCGCTTAACTGTGGAGTTTTCCCCACAATCAAGCCCACTTAGCTTGCTACCCCATTTGCAAAACCCTAGCAACTATTGTGCCTCATGAACCATTCAAGCAGAGATCCCTTTACCCTTTACTCTTAGTATTTTAAGTATGAGGGGTTTCCGCAGAGAATTATATTAGATATCATTTTTGGGATTCAACTGCATTAATTTAGTCATTCATCTATGACCATTTCCATGAGAGGTAGTCGTAACAGACTAATTTCACATGATTTTTGAATAGTCCACTTAGCACTCATTGCATCAGGTGATGCTCACAGGGGTGAAGAAGTGGGATTGAAACTAGTGAAATGAATCACATAGCATCAATCATCACTTCCAGGGCTTGCACCCGGTAATCAGGACTTCCCAGGAGGTCACCCATCCCAGAACTCCTCTGGCTCAAGCGCGCTTAATTGTGGAGTTTTCCCCACAATCAAGCCCACTTAGCTTGCTACCCCATTTGCAAAACCCTAGCAACTATTGTGCCTCATGAACCATTCAAGAAGAGATCTCTTTACTCTTAGTATTTTAAGTATGAGGGGTTTCCACAGTGCATTATATTAGATATCATTTTTGCGATTCAACTGCGTTAATTTAGTCATTCATCTATGACCATTTCCATGAGAGGTAGTTGTAACTGACTAATTTCTCATGATTTTTGAATAGTCCACTTAGCACTCATTGATTTTTGAATAGTCCACAGCTCACATGGGTGAAGAAGTGGGATTGAAACTAGTGAAATGAATCACATAGCATCAATCATCACTTCCGGGGCTTGCACACGGTAACCAGGACTTCCCGAGAGGTCACCCATCCCAGAACTCCTCTGGCTCAAGCGCGCTTAACTGTGGAGTTTTCCCCACCATCAAGCCCACTTAGCTTGCTACCCCATTTGCAAAACCCTAGCAACTATTGTGCCTCATGAACCATTCAAGCAGAGATCCTTTTACTCTTATTATTTTAAGTATGAGGGGTAATGCAGTGCACTATTCAAAAATCCCACTTCTTCACCCATGTGAGCAGTGGACTATTCAAAAATCAATGAGTGCTAAGTGGACTATTCAAAAATCATGAGAAATTAGTCAGTTACGACTACCTCTCATGGAAATGATCATAGATGAATGACTAAATTAACGCAGTTGAATCCCAAAAGTGATATATAATATAATGCACTGCGAAAACCCCTCATATTTTGTTTTAATTAAATAACCTTATCTTTTTTTATTTTGTAAGCTAGATTAGAGAAGAGTAACATGGAAAAAAATTATGAGTTGTAAAAATTGTGAGTCAAAATTGACTATTTTATTTTAATTAAATAATTTTATTTTTATATTATTAATTTTTGTTTTATTATTTTATTTTTATACAATTATATGGAGTCAAAATATTTTATTAATAATTACAATCATTAGTTTATTTTATTTTGTTTTGTTTATTATATTTTTATTTTTATTTTTATATACTTTAACTCAAAAAGTTAACTATTACAACATCTTTCTTATATTAAAATAAAAAAAATTTAAATTTTATTTTATTTTTATATAAACATCTTTACACAAATATCTCTTTTTAAAAATATTAACATTTTGTCTTAACTCGTCAACATTGTGTTTACCCCAAATTAAGATAACAACAATTTTACGATGATAATCTTGCTGAAGGCCCTCATCCATAGAATGCGCAACTAATAGGCTAGTGACGACATCAAATACAATTAATGTTTATGTAATGCTAATATATATTTCAATTTATAATATTGATTTTTATGAGTTTTATAATTAATGGGGTAATTTTTAAAATGTTGTTTGATAGAAAAATTGCCTCTTATAATTAGTAAATATTTTAGTTTGATGTAATTTTAAGTGTGATTGATATATCTTGTTATTTACGACATCAAATACAATTAATGTTTATGTAATGCAAATATATATTTCAATTTATAATATTGATTTTTATGAGTTGTATAATTAATCGGGTAATTTTTAAAATGTTGTTTGATAGAAATTTTAGTTTGATGTAATTTTAAGTGAGATTGAGATATCTTGTTATTTAAAATATGTTTTTAATGTACAAATCGATTTGTTATTTTAAAAAATTTAATAATTTACTTAAGCTTTAAAACATTTCATATATATATATATATAAACATTTCCTATATATATAATTAAATTTTAAGTTTTAAATAGGTATAATAATGTTTATTTTTTTATTCTATCAATTTATTAAAATTATAAAAACAAAATTTTAGATTAAATTAATCAATATTTTTGTTAGATCTAAGACTTTTGTGATCTATAATATAGATAAATGTTTTTCGCATTAATCACATTATTAGAATTTGGTTGAAGTTTCCAACCATCTAATGTGGTTCATCCTCAGTACAAAGTAGAGAAAAAAACCAATTTCATTGAATAAATAATAAGGATGCGTTTGATCAATCTGTAAAACATTAATCATTATTTTTTTATAAATGATAATACTCATTAACATTCATATAAAAAACCAAGTAAATAACAATAATATAACTTTACAAATTACACAAATTCTTACAACACTTAAATTTTGTAGATTATATAAATAATAATAAATCTCTTGAACACTCAAACTTATGATGTAAAAAATCTTATAGAATTTGGAATAAAATTGATTATAGAAAATATTAAAAAAATATCAAAACTTCTAATAAATATGCTAAGTTTTAAAAAAATGTTATATAATATTAAGAAGATAAAAAATTTAAAAATTAAAAATGAAAATTATCTTATAATTTAATTCTTATTATTCTGTTTTCTTTTGATTGTATTATCAATTGAGGTGTTTTTTCCAATGTTAACATCTCTATTTAGATGTATAGCAACCATACCCTACTTACCATGGAACTATAAGTGTACCAGTGAATGGAAGTGTTGTGCTGTGTTTCTTCACCAGCAGGAGATCTCGCCTACGTCACTTGTTAGGGGAGGTTCGACCCTGTCAAGAAACGTAGACTGATGAGCTGCTACCAACACCTACCATGGTGCAACGTAAGCAAATAAGTGCTCTGCTTCTTTTGGATCATTTGTTGTTGAGGCTGTGATGAATAGGTGTGAGCTTCTTGTTCCGCAGTTTGATAAGATCCGGTTTTGGGGATTTCCATGGGAAGTATCCTAATTTCAGAGAAGAGTGGAGTGTTTGCGTGGAGCAGGATCGAAGTGTGATATGAGTGGAAGCAATGAAACGATCCCCTACCACCAGTTTGCGGTAAGCTTGATATATATATATAAAAAAAGCTCGGTAAGACTTTAATGAAACCCCTTTTCGTATGAAGTCTTTGTTTTTTTGGATCTAGGGTAGCCTTCGTTTGATGTATGAAGCCTTGTTTGATGTAAGCTTGATAATAAGCTTGACAATATTTTCATGATTTTTTAATTGAAATGTGGTCGGGAACATATTTGAAAAGGAGTTGTATTTTTTGTTAAGAGAAATCAGTGATTGTTTTCACTTCTTTGGATCTGGCGATAGATCTATTTTTTTTTCAATTGCTGGAGATACATTCATTTTTTTCTTGAAGTAAACTTGTCAAGATGAATAACCAAATGGTAGAAGCATACTTGAACGAGAGAAATAAGCTCGAATGATCCAATTATTCCAATTGGAAATTAAAGTTGTAGACTGCGGGAGAAATACTATAGCACATGGGTTAATATTGGGGGATATATAATGAGGAAAAAATGATATAATATATTGGGGGATATATAGGGGTTAAAGGGTTTTTATATTGTCAGGTATAAAAAATGGAGCTCAAAGTTAATGAAAAAATATAAAGGGGTATATAAAATGTTAATGAAAAAATGGATGCCTACAATATATAGTGAAATTAGGGCCTTTTTAAATTGTGAAGGTGTATTGGGTTTGTATTGGTAGGGGGTTAAATAATGTGATTTTTAGGTTAATTTTCCAATATGTACTCAAATTAAGGGTATTGTTTAATATGATATGATCACACGTGATATATTAGAGGTTCATTGAGTGAAGCCCCTATGATTGAAACCAACCGTTGCATGAGGCGGATCAACTGCAACAATTCAGGATTGGGAGAAGAGGGAGAAAAAGGCGAAAGTTTTTTTGAAACTGTCAGTGAAATACTGCATTATCCCTCACATTAGAGAGTGTAAATTAGCAAATGAGATTTGGAAAAACCTCAAGAATATGTATGAGATTAAAAACACAAATCTCCTTCTGTTCCTGAAAAGAAAGATTCTCTCCATTAAAATGGAAGAGAATGAATCAGTAGTTGTGTTCATATCTCATATCAAGGAGCTCAAAGATAAGTTGGGCGACATAGGGGAGACAGTGTCAAACACTGATCTTGTCACAATTACCATGAATGGTATTACTGATGAGTATTAGATGTTCATCATAGGCTTGAATGCGAGAGAGACAACCCCCAAATTTGAAGAATTGATAGGGGTCCTGATACAAGAGGAAGAAAGCTAGATGACTCTGAAACCCCAGAGTTCAGATCTTTTTTTAATGGCGACGAATTATAAGCCCTTCATAGGGAAGGCAAGTGTAGGACAGAAAGGTAGAGGTACACCACAAAGAAAGCCACCTCAAAGTATGCCACCTCAAGGTATTCCATCTCAAGGTATGTCTTCAAACAGAAAAAATTCACATTAGGGTAATTTTGAGGTCTAAAAGGTCCCAAAAGATCAGCCCTAATAGAAACTTCATTTTCCTGTAAAAATCCATTGTCTCCATGTACTGGTTGAACCGACCCCTCATGTGACTTGTGTCCAACATCTAATTGACCCAGTCAGTTAGAAGCTTAATTTAAAAGGAGGGCCTATGGGAAGAGGATTCCCCCTTCACCCAAGTGAATTATTCATGTATATGCACTAGAGTGATCTCCATGTATCAAGAGGAAAATTCCCTTATGAAATGGTGCACGCGTGTGTGACCCCAATGGGACCGCTTTTGATAGTAAGTGACCCCCCTTCTAACTCGAGTTCTCTATTGCGGCATGGGTGAAAAAGATACTAGAATCCTTGAACCAAAATGTGTCGTAGATTTTCTAAGAAGACCACTTAAGTTTTGAGAATTCCATAAGTTGCAAGGGATAAGGACCAAGAACTGATTTGCAATATAAAATCCATAGTCTCCAACTGCTTGAATAAGTCAGAGAAAAAAATTCCCCAACCCCTGAATCATTCTTGAATCCAATTCTCGAACTTACATGAGTGCCACCTATTACACCTAGTTGGTAGTAACACAATAAATAGACGTAAGCAAGTGGCATAAAACAACAACTGGAAAAAAAGAGTCTTCAACATATACTAGGCAATAAACTCCCAACCATTAGAGAAATTTCCACCACTAAGTTGTAGATGGATGAAGCCTATATTATTGGTTTCCAGGGAAAGACACCATTATTACAAATAGTATATGGCTTCAACCCCTAATATTCCTCCCAGTGTCAATTTCCCCGTTGACTGTCCTATTGGTTAGCTGAATTAACTGAAGAAAAATTGGACTTAAGCACTAATTTTTTTTACCTATTACTAGAAAATCCCACAGAGCTTGGAAGTGCACCACAATTTCTCCATGGCACATACTCAACTGGACTAATTGCTCCATTGTGTGACGTGTTCCTTCATCACTTATCACATACTGGAGCTACTCAAATACATGATCCATCTCTACATGTGTCTCTCTCGCAAGCCTGTGATTCCCTTCACCCCCCTCATCAGTGTCTATAAATTCTCAAGAATGAATTACCATGATCAAACTCATAATGTTCATGTGCTCCACACACTCAAACTCTTTGAAAAACCCACATTACTTCTCCCACTATCATTTCATCTATGCATGTAGCTTCTTCTTAATTGCCACATCTATTATCATTTAAGCTCATCGAGAATGAGTTTCGATTTCCCTTGTCTCATTAGTTAGGTGAGACGGTGAAAACCCACCCTCCTTTCAACCTCTATCATCATCCCATCTGAGGATAACAATAATATGTTTAATTTAAAGAAGATAAATAATAAATCATATATATATATATATATATAATAAATGGGGTCATTATGAATCATGATACTGATCTAAAGTAGTATGATTTATAAGTTGTAGCAAGAATGGATTCAAGAAATAAGATACAAGGAAGTGTTAACATAGCCATCAAGAAAGAGATATTTGAGGTCCTAAAATCATCATTTATGTGAGAAGAGGTTGGTAGGTGTAGGTAGTATGATTTATAAGTTGTAGCAAGAAGGGGTTCAAGAAAGAAGATACAAGAGGAAGTTTTAACATAGCCATCAAAAAAGATATATTTGAGGTCCTACAATCATCATTTAAGTGAGAAGAGGGTGGTAGGTGTAGGTAGTATGATTTATAAGTTGTAGCAAGAAGGGGTTCAAGAAATAAGATACAAGAGGAAGTGTTAACATACCCATTAAGAAAGAGATATTTGAGGTCCTACAATCATTATTTATGTGAGAAGAGGGTGGTAGGTGTAGGAGAATGTTTAGTGAAATTAATTTAATTATCTAAATTTAAAGATAAGACAATGTGATTAAAATTGAGGAAATATTTAGTGAGATTAATTTAATTATATAATTTTAAAGATAGGACAATGTGATTAAGATTGATGAAGATTTAATTAAGAGCCCCTACAAAATTGTTAAAGTAATGTAACAATGAGTTATTGAAGATTAGATAAAGATATTTTTAGATTTTTAATTAATTTCGAGTTAGTTTTTTGGGTTGATATGAAGAGAAAGGAGTTTTAAGAAAATATATTTAAGGTTGGAAAAAGATATTTAAAGAAAAATTTCAATTAATTTAAATATAATTAAATATTATAAATTATAAATATAAACATGATTGCAAAGTGAAGTAATTTATTTTTAAATCAGCGTTCATTCATTTTGATTTTGGATTTATAAAGTGCAAATTGCATGTGCAAACCTTTCTTCAAGTTGAACTTAAGGAAATGTTTGCACCTCGAGAGATTTGATCCCTCGGGAGTTAAGATGGGTCTACCTTGTTTTAGGTAATATATCATTATCCAAAAATAAAACAAAATTTTTCCTTGTTAATTTTTTTTTTGCGCCTATAAGACACTTTAATACAAAAATAGAAGTATTTTTGGTCTGACAATTTTCTTTTACACAAACCATTCACAAAATATTTAAAATATAATTTTAAAAAATATAAACAAAGAGAAAATAACTTTTTTTTTTTTTTTAAATTAAGAAATTATAATAAAAAAGTTTTATCAAAATTTTCCCTAATTTTTTTAAAAAGTTTATATGGTGTTCTACAAGGAAGACTTACCTTTACCAATAATAGCCATCTGAAGGTCCTAATCCTTGAATTGCTCTGTGAATAATCCGTGTCTATATATTTATTTCACACAAAAAGATTCAAATTTGGGGAAAATTCATTAAAATTGTATGCCTTCAAATAGGCTACATTACAGAATAATAACATGGGAAAAAACCATTAGTTGTGAAAAAGGTGAGTTATTTTAATTAAAAAATCTTATCTTTTTTTATTTTGTAGGCTAGATTAGAGAAGAGCAACATGGAAAAAAAATTATGCGTTGTGAAATTTGTGAGTCAAAATTGACTATTTTATTTTTTGTTTTATTATTTTATTTTTATATAGTTTTTTTTTGTTGTTGTAAACTTAGTAGTGACTTTCTATTTTTTATTCATAAACAAAATGCAGGTTATAATAATATACAACTTCTGACCTCAACCTACCCGTAGGAAACCAGGTCTGTTGGTCATCTTAGAGAGTTATAGGCCATCCAAAACTTAAATAACTTAAAGCGGTCTCTTACTGTCTATAAAAGTCTCTTAGAGGCCATCATTTTAAGCGTAAAGTATGTGAAGCCCTGGAAATCATTAAACACCCTCACAACCTCAATAGAGATGGAGGCTTAGAGATTAGCAGGAATTGGATTCATATTCTTTCCCGCAAATAAACTTACCCTCCCCTATGCTGTTTGTTGGCACCTTGTCCATATTATTTCTTGTCATTGGCTTTACTCGTTTTCCTGTCGTACCCCTCTCATATACTCCACCCCTCACACCATCCCCCTACCTTCTATCCTCCTTTTTCCTTTCTCTCCTAAATCATTTCCTAAACACCTTTCCTCTCACTAACCTGCTGACTTTCCTAACCTCTTTTAAATTTTAAAACTCTCCATATCCTGCCTCAACCCCTTTTTCTTTATTCCCAATATTATATAACTTTGTAGATAGGCTACACTGCATAATAAATAAACCCCTCTAATACTATTAATATTAAACTCCATATTATCTAAATATTTAGGATCATTTATATTTGCCCATTATAATATAGGGCATCCCTTCACTTACCCTCTTAAATATGTTTATTAATATAATCCTAATAGTATCCCTTAGTTTTAGTAACAACCACCTTAATTATTAACACCCCTCTTTTTTAGTATTAATAAAAATAATTTTTTTTTAATAAAAATAAACCCTCATAATCAATAATTTAAAATTTTTATATTCCCCCATTATAATATATGTTATCATAACCACCTAATATTTTCCTCAAAATTTAGTATTAAGAAATAAAACAATTTTTATTTTTATTTTATATTTTTTATTAATTAGGGTAGGGTAACTAATGAATAACTCAATAAACAATAATAATATATATTTTTTAAATGTGTCATTATTAAATTAAAAATGAAATAAATATTTTTTTTTGAATAAACTAAAATAAATAGCTAATTAATTTATTAAAAAAAAATAATATTAAGAGCTGGTCGGCCCTTTCATTCTCCTTCTTTCCACTATTTATTGACCCTGATCTTCTCTGTTCTTAGCAGGTTTTCCTAAAGATGAGTCTTGATTTAGACTCGAAACATAGAATAAAAATGATGACTGTGGATATTCCGAGTTTTATATCTGAAAAAATACACCACAGAAACCTCCAATCTAGGGAGGTCTATTATCTATCTTTACATCCATAAACATATAGGAACAGTAAATTTTATCCATTCTCATTGCAAAAAAACATAATTTAGAGAAGTTTGTCTTCGAAAGACTCCATTGGATTCAAATATTTAACACTCGATCCTGGCATATCAACCTGATTCATACTTTGCAACTGCCTATCAATGCGTTCGAGATAGACGTTCTGGTGGTGTTGTTGAAGATTTATTTCCTGGATATCTCTGCCGATTTCCGCTAGAATTGAGGCTGCATGCGGGTCTCCCCAATTTCTTGGACTGTAACTATTTCCTTCACCAATATACATTTGAGGGGTCCAATAGGTGCGAATGGACTGATGGAAGGGGGACAATTTGTTGTGTGTATTACCCAAATTAGTTAAAATTGGCTCCATATCTTCCTCGGCCAATTTGGCCTCCTATTTTTCCCTTGCATCCTGTTCCCACCCAGAGATTAGTGATTTGATATGGTTGGGAGTGCCTTCTGAGTAGGCTTGGAATAAATTCTCCATCACCTCTTTACCAGAATTCCATCCCTGTCTGGCTGGTGCAGCTTTGGCCTTCCCCTTGGCTTTTGGTTCCTTCTTTGTCGACAGATATTTAACCATTTTCTTCAGAACTTGGTATTCTAGCAAATATCTGTGTAGGGAATAATTGCTAGGAAGGCCTACAGTATTACAAAGCATGGCAATATCAAAGTTACATGAATGTAAATAAGAATATGGTGCTATCTGGGAGCCACCGGATAATCAACATCCCTATTCGGATAGATATCATCTTGTGATGTTGACAATCACCTTAACAAACAGGCAGGACACCACCTTTCAGAAATTGGCGTGCCCATTCCTTGAATAAATAATCGTAAACCTAATACTATGGGCCAGGCACAACAGACCCAATAAAATAGCCCCAACTATAGAGATGACTCCCCTTTTAAATTGGATAGTAACAGTATGGAAAACTGCAATAGTTCCATAAACCCAAGCAAAGAAACATATAGTAACATTCACCAACTAAAAAAGTAAAATTATGAGAATTATGAAAACAGGACCCTAGGTTTTTCCCAAAGCACTGACCCGCTTCCCACCCAACTCATTATAGACAAACATTAATGACTCGCGACCCATAGGAAAATTGTTATAGGCCATCCGATCAATTTCCTAGAGGCGTTGAATGCCATAAGGAATAGAGGCATAGACATGCAGAGGCCAGGAAGAAGTAGGGCACCTGAAAGGGTCGGGACAATAACATTCTAGAGCCAGAGGCGGACATGTAAGGCCATAACTAGACAAAGTTAAAACTTCTATGGGCAGACAAGAATTAATGAGGTTTAGGTAAGCAAAGCCAGTAGAAAAGTCAGAGAAAAAAAAATATACAGAGGCGGCATAAACAAAGTGACCATAGTACCCACTAGAAACCCACAACTAAAAAGCAGAGAAGAGGAGGCATAACCTTCATTAAGAACTAGGAAATAAACGATAACATCATTGAGAACCAGGTAATCCAAAATAACCAGGACCTTGTTTAACATGGACAGAGAACCATAACCACTCCTCATGGAAAAGGTGAGGAGAGAATTCGATACATACCGATGACACGTTGTAGATGACAAAGATCTCCTCTGACCGCGTAACTGCCTTCCACTGATTTGCGCTCCACCGACTACCATACACTAGAATATGACAGGATGAATGTTCATATGCCATTTCCACTTCATGTGCTGGCACATACCCCTAGAATTTTCTGACAAGCCACCTGACGTGCCTAGTTGTTCAACATGCTACATGAATTTCATCATTACGCTCCATGGGTGGAGCCACCCACTGCTGTCAGTACACATCAACATCGATGCAGGTTTGGTGGTTGCTGTGTACACCTGCCACGTCTCTCCCCATGTATCTCTCCATGCAGTGCCACTTGGAACCTCGATTGAGGGTTGTGGTTTCCATTGCTATACCGATCCTGATCTACTATTTCATGCAGAACTCCGAGGTTTGGTTCCTGTAAGGTTTGCTCCCATGAATTATCCATAACCCTGCTGTGGTTATTACAACTCCAGTTTGCGAGGAGGTCAGCTGCCTCATTACCTGATCGTCTAACATGAGACGGAGTTATGTAGATTATGCTCAGCATAATGTCCTTGATCTCTTGGATGAGTCTGGTTGTCCTCCATCTGTTGCTGATGTGTTCATAGCGTGTTCATCTCTGTAACTTCCTAAGAATATTTGTGACCATTTCCGAGTCTCCTTCCACCTCAAGTTGATGATAATATTTTCTTCTAGAAATTATGAGCCCCTGCTTAGCTTCATTCAGTTCTACCTCATTATTGCTAGCATGACCCAATTCCATAGCATAAGTTCTTAGAACTTGGCCTTTGTAGTCCCGAAAAAATCCCCCCTACTCCTGCTTGCCCCAGGTTCCCCTTCGAAGCCCCGTCATAATTCAGTTTGATAAAACCTTGCTACGGTGGGTTAAACTTATCCCTTACTTGATAGGCCATCGATTTAGGTTTCCATGAGGCTGGTGCCAACATCTGAGGCTTTAGGCTTAACTAGACGAGGATCCGTGCCTCCTGACCCTGCACTACCCAATCCTTCTGTGCCCATTTCTCTGCTAGGATGCTCTCTCTTATGTTTTGTACAATTGTTTGCCATACGTCAATGGTTTTTCGTTTCTCATCTCAGAACATTCTCCTATTCCTCTCCTTCCAGACTACCCAGAGTAAGAAACCAAAAGATAATGACCGGGCTCCGTCACTATCGGGCTTTGGTATCCCCCTCTTCTCCAATTTTCAATCATATGTTTGATGCTCACATTATCTCTATCAGTTTGTCGGAATAACGTGAACAAGTTTTTCCACATAAGGTCAGTAACAGGGCAAGTGTTGAGGAGGTGTTTCAGAGTTTCGGGTTTTTACCACAATTTACACAAATCGAGGGGCCTAACATCCCCCATCTCTACAATTTATCCCATGTAAGTATTCTACCATGACTGATAGTCCATAAGAAATATTCAATTTTGGGCCAGTGTTTGCTAGACCAAACTCTATACCATAGCCTGTCAACAACAGGTTGTATATTATTAGCTTTTATGTTGTATGCTTCATGAATTGTAAACATGCCTTTAGTTTTATAACTCCATCGAAGGATGTCATTCCCAGTAAGTATAGGTATTTTTCTAGTTTGCAGTTCTTTCTCGAGGTTTCCCCACTGCCGAGTGTTTGGGGCAAGTTGCTAATGATGCTTTTGTTTCCACTTCATCCAATACTAATCATTCTGTTCCTCCCAATAGTGATCTACCGAATTAGTGTTCACTTGATTTATGAATAGAAAAATCTCTGATAGGTCGAGCCTACTGTATAGTTTTTCTCTCTACTGCCAAGAGTCCTCCCAAAACTGGGCCGTATCACCCCCCTGATCTCCCAGAAACTATGGTCTCTGATAAGGTTCCTATTAAAAGAAGCTAAGTTCCATATCCCCGATCCTTTAGGAATGTTCTTAACCTGCAACCTATCAAGAGCAGTATGCGAAATTTCATATTTACGCTCCTAGATTATTTTCCAGAGATCTGTGCTCCCCTTAAACCTTCTCCACCACAGATTTTCTCCCATTACCTCGTTAAGAATGTAGGGATCCTGAAGACCAAGACATCCCTCCCTTATAGTTTAAATCATTTTGTCCCAGGAAAGAAAAGCCCATTTACAGTTTTGTTGACATCCTTGCCATAAGAAATTTTTAAAAATATTGGTCATCTCAGTGAAACTGGACTTAGGAGCAACCATCCCAGATAATTTGCATATAGGAATATATTGCAGGAAAGATTTAAGAAGGACCATGAAACTAGGAGCATTTAGAGCTCTGAAGGACCAATTTTGTTGGTGATTTTTGATATGAGTAATAAGGTTCCTCCATCGGGATACATGGAGGGAGTTAGGGGAAAGGGGCATCCCCATATACTTTGTAGGCAAGGATCCAATGTTGAACCCTAGATTGTGAGCCAGGAACCATTGAGACTAAGTGGCAGTGTTAAAGAAGAAGACACTGGATTTTTCATTATTGATAAGGGTTCCAGATGCTGCCATAAACTCCTTAATAATGGATAGGATGACCTTTGATTCTTTAAAGGTTTATTGGTAGAAAAGAATGATGTCATCCACAAACTACTGATGAGATAGGGTAAGACCAACCCCCAAAATATTCAAGCCTTTGAAAGATCCGTCAACAAACTTGTGTTTGATATATCTTCCCAAGCCTTCTGCAACAATAAAAAAAAAAATGGGGATAAGGGATCTCCCTATCTCAGCCCCCAGGAGACATAAAGGGTCAGAGGGTGAACCATTTACCAGGATTGAAAAATTAGGGGTGGAGATAAATGATAGGATCCAATCAATCCATCTCTGATCAAAACCATAAGCCTGCATGATATTTTGAAGGTAGGTCCAACTAAGACAGTCATAGGATTTGGCAAGGTCCAGTTTTATCAGCATGCCTTTGGATTTAAGGGTGCAGAGGGAGTGTATGGCTTCCTAGGAAGTGACAATGCCATCTAGGATTTGTCTGCGTTTAAGAAATCTAGTCTGTTCAGGAGAGATAAGAGCACAGAGAATAGGCTTTAGATGATTCACCATGATAGTAGACATAACTTTGTAGATAACATTACAGAGGGCTATAGGTCCGAAACCTGAAGGAACATCATAATTCTCATGTTTCAGTATCAAATCTATAAAAGTAGAGTTCAAATCGGGATACACCTGTCTTGTTCTTCGCGATTCCTCCACCAAGTCGATGATATCTTTTCCAATGAAGGGCCATGCAACCTGAAAGAATTCAGCTGTAAAACCATCTCGCCCCGACGCCTTCTTTTTTTCTAAGCCCTTAACAACTTCCTCCACTTCCTCTAAAGTGATTTCCTTAAGTAGGGCCAAATTCTGTTCTCTATTGAATACATTGGGTATAAACTGATTTATTCTTGTTATTGCTTCCAGTCTGTTATTGTCTTGTTCCATTAGGATTTCACTAAAGTGATTCACTAATAGGTCCTCCAAATCCTGATGTTGGACAAGCCTATTTCCCGCAGAGTCTTTGAGAGAGAGTATGCGATTATGATGTCGCCTTTGGATCATGATGTATGAAAAAACTAGAATTCCTGTCCCCTTCTCTAAGCCACTGAATTCTGGATTTTTGTTTCCACAAAATTTCTCCCTGTTTTCTGCATTCTTCTAGTTTGATGATGATGATACCTTCCTCCCTGATAAGGTCCTCCGATCTTCCCTGGAGAATCATCTGTTGTTGTATTTGTTTCATGTGACCCTACAATTTTTCCTTGTCTTGATGTATGTTCCCAAATTTGGTTTTATTCCATTTCTTAATTTTTCTGCTTGATGTCTTTGAGTCAGAGTTGAAAGCTATGCATCCTGTTCCTACCTTTAACACTACTTTCTTCCCACCAGCTCTTGACTTTTTCAATGGAGGTCGGATCTCTTAAAAAAAACATTTCAAATCTAAAGGGCCTCTTCTTATTCCTTTGTTGCATTTCCACCTCTAGGCATATTGGCTAGTGGTCTGATCCCATGCAGGGGAGGATAGAGGCTTCATAAAAGACATTCGTATTAATAAGATCTTTAGAAATTAGGAATCTGTCCAAATGAGACACTACCTGGTGTACTCCTCCTCTCCTATTGTTACAAGTGAATTTACTGTTGTTAGTAGGTATATCCACCAGTCGTAGGTTCGTTATCATATCTCCAAATAGCTCCATCTCAGTCTCATTTCTCATTACCCCTCATTTTTTCCCTTCTGTTCGTGTAATCATGTTGAAATCCTCCCCCCCTCCCCCCCATTAGCCAATATTTCTCATTATGGAGAGTTTTCAACGTTCTTATACTATCCATGAATGCTAACTTCTCTCGTGGAGTGTGCATATCATACACAGAGGAAACTAGGATCAAATCTTGCATCCCAATTTATCTAAAGTGTCCTGTTAGGATACGCAGTAGACCAATCCATCCTTCCACCATCACCTCTGCTGGGTTCCAAAGGATCACTATACCACCTACGCTTCCTCGCGATTCAATGGCCATTACTTCATATCTAGGATTCACAAATTGAAGAATTGCTTCTAATTTTTTCTCTGAGACTTTAGTTTCCTGAATGAGAACCAGTTGTGGTTTCTCTGTCTTCAGTATTTCGTACAGATATCATTGCTTTCCTTTACTGTTAAGGCCCCTCAGATTCCAGGAGATTACTATCATTGGGGAACTTTATGAAGTTGTTGGAATACCATTGAAAGTGGTATTACCTTGCCTGAGTTAACTAACATTTCCTCAACGATTTGAATGGATTCTTGCAAGGTCTTTCTACCTTTATTTTTCCCTACTTTTGGTTGGGTATTGATTTCCTAACTATTTCCTTTTGGAGTACTAGGCGAATTCGCCATTTCAACTTGTCTTCGTTCTTGGGATTTTTTTATATATATAATTATGTGGAGTCAAAATATTTTATTAATAATTATAATCGTTATTTTATTTTATTTTATTTATTAAATTTTATTTTTATGCAATTTAACTTAAAATATTAACTATTACAACATCTTTTCCATATTAAAATAGGGAGTTTTTAAATTTTATTTTATTTTTACGTAATAGGAATAAATAACCGGACAACATCTTCACACAATTATCTCTTTAAAAAAAATATTAATATTTTCTCTTATTGAATGTAAATCTACAATTATCTCTTTAAAAAATATATTAACATTTTCTCTTATTGAATGTTAGTCTGTCTCGTTAACAGCATAGTGTTCACACCATAAGATAACAACAATTTTACGATGATAATCTTGCTAACGCCCTCATCCATAGAATGCACAACTAATAGGCTAGTGACGACATCAAATACAGTTAATGTTTATAGTTCGAGGATTTTATATTTAAATAAGTTAAATTAAAAATTTGACATGGGATGTTACTATATATTTCAATCTATAATATTGAATTTTTATGAGTTTTATAATTAATAGGGTAATTTTTAAAATGTTTTTCGATAAAAAAATAGTGTCTTATAAATTTTTTAGTTTGATACAATTTTAAGTGAGATTGAAATATCTTGTTATTGAAAATATATTTTTAATGTATAAATAAATTTCTTACTTTAAATTTTTTTTAGAAAACTCAAACTTTATATATTACACAACTCAAATTCATTATTTTAAAATATTTGTAATAGACTTGAGACAAAATTGATAAAAAACTAACATTTAATAATTTATTTAAACTATGAAACACTTTTTATATAATACCAAAAATATAAAACATTATATATATATAGTTTTAAATATATGCAATAATGTTAATTTTCTTAAACGATCAATTTATCAAAATTATAAAAACTAAATTTTAAACTAAATTAATTACTAATTTTTATAAATGATAACACTCATTAACATTCATATAAAAAACCAAATAAATATCAATTTATTTGAAAATTACACAAATTCTTACGACACTTAAATTTTGTAGATTATATAAGCGCGCTTGAGCCAGAGGAGTTCTGGGATGGGTGACCTCCCGGGAAGTACTAGTTACCGGGTGCAAGCCCCGGAAGTGATGATTGACGCTATGTGATTCATTTCACTAGGTTCAATCCCACTTCTTCACCCCTGTGAGCATCACCCAATGCAATGAGTGCTAAGTGGACTATTCAAAAATCATGAGAAATTAGTCAGTTACGACTACCTCTCATGGAAAATGGTCATAGATGAATGACTAAATTAACGCAGTTGAATCCCAAAAATGATATCTAATATAATGCACTGCGGAAACCCCTCATACTTAAAATACTAAGAGTAAAGGGATCTCTTCTTGAATGGTTCATGAGGCACAATAGTTGCTAAGGTTTTCCAAATGGGGTAGCAAGCTAAGTGGGCTTGATTGTGGGGAAAACTCCACAGTTAAGCGCGCTTGAGCTAGAGGAGTTCTGGGATGGGTGACCTCCCGGGAAGTCCTGGTTACCGGGTGGAAGCCCCGGAAGTGATGATTGACGCTATGTGATTCATTTCACTAGGTTCAATCCCATTTCTTCACCCCTGTGAGCATCACCCAATGCAATGAGTGCTAAGTGGACTATTCAAAAATCATGAGAAATTAGTCAGTTACGACTACCTCTCATGGAAATGGTCATAGATGAATGACTAAATTAACGCAGTTGAATCCCAAAAATGGTATCTAATATAATGCACTGCGGAAACCCCTCATACTTAAAATACTAATAATAAATCTCTTGAACACTCAAACTTATGATGTAAAAAATCTTATAGAATTTGGAATAAAATTGATTATAGAAAATACTAAAAAAATATTAAAATTTTACTAAGTTTTTAAAAAATGTTATATAATATTAAAAAGATAAAAAATTAAAAAATTAAAAATGAAAATTATATTATAATTTAATTTTTATTATTGACTTTGTTTTTATGGTATATTAGTTTGTTTTTAACAAAATAATTATGTCACTTATGTTGAAGATAATGGAGAAATGTATTTTAGGAGAGAGTCAGTTCATTACTTGTATGTGTGTCTTAGATTAGGATTTAGTTCCTATTTCTTAGGGAGTTGTTCTAACTTCCCTACTTGTTTGTGAGCTATATATTTATGGTGTGTAATGATGATTTTGTAGAGCGTTCTATGAAATGCAGCCTCCAGGTGAAGCTCCTCACATGTGACCTTCTTAGTTTATTGAATATAAGTTGTCTTCCGATTTTTACCATGGTATGAGAGCATGGGATCAGATGCATGTGTGTTGAGAGGCTAAGTCCTTGGAGGCGTAATTGAGCAAATTGGAGGCCTTGTTGAGTTGTGTTTAATTTATGTTGAGATCTAGATCATTGTTTAGGTGTAACATCTACTATAATATATATCATGTTAAAACTTACCATAATTAAAAAAAAATTACAATCGAAAATAACTATTCTACAATCATTCAATACATAATCATATGTATACTTATTACGCTATCCTTCTTCTAAGGTTTACCATACTATATAACAGTTGTATATTAGTCTACCCATATCTCTATGCTTGCTACTAGAATGTTTTGGTATCGTTAATGTTTCTGACATATGGTACAACATATAACATTGGTGACCGAACCCAACTCGATTATACGTACTCTTTAGATTTGGTTTATAATAAAATCGATCCAAATGCCTTATCCCAAGGTATCAAACCTGTGAATATTAATTGCATAAGTTGATTGCTTAATAACCAGTCTCGATAACTTTCTAGCATTTATGTTAATTCGGGTTTTAGGTTACGACTACAACTGTATAAGATTACATGGCACTTTATCCACCGTTCGATTCGATCTCCTCGCAATCAACAAAGGTGAGATGATCAAGGAGTTTTTTTTAGGGTAACTAAACCGTTTTTCCCTCATCTCCTGTTTTGGCTTCATTGTGTTTTTCACTGTAGAGAGGTTCTTGAGCTCTGCTACACCCTCGCCGCTACAACATGCTATCGATGGTTACAGAGATAGGCATCATGACTTGTTTTTATCACCATGGCTCTGTTAAATCTTATAAGGTTTTGATTTAAACTTCGGAAATCCATCTTTAGTTCTTCTGGCATAGAACTGTTGTTTCTTTCTGGCCGCCTCTCTGATGGAAAAGTACTTAACGCCTTCACAGCTTCCTCTTCGCATTGTGAGAGTCTCTGAGTTTAAAAAAAATAGGTAATTCTTATTTCTTTTAACAGAACTCTTGAGTAATGGTATGCGTTGTTTTTCCTTATTATTTTGGAACCCTCTGAATACATTCAAGCTGTGATATTTATCCGGTTATTACTGTTATATTATTTTTAGTGGTTTTACGGTAGGTACAACTCGGCAGGCTCTGCAACTCTGGCATTTTCTTTACAATTCCGAGTTGTAATTCTTGCCTCTGCTTACCCTGCAGGCGAGGATTTTCTCCTTCGATGGTCGACCAACGACTAATTTAAATTTTTTCTTATCTTTCTATTAAAGAAAATGAAGCTATGCTTCGAAGCTCGATCTTTATTGAGATTTTTACTCTTGTATAAATGAATTATCCTTTCGGTCCTTTCGGTTCTCGAGAAATCTCATTTTTTTAAAACGGAGGTTTGACCCTGCGTTATGGACAATGCCTCACTTGGAAATGTATATTTAACTTTAAGACTTCTGTTAGACTATTAATGATTCCTCTTTCTTTAATCGGTAATAATTTTTATTGCCCAGAATAGAATTTACGCTATCTTAAGGGTTTTGCTTGTATCTTACAGTTTTAAGCTACGACTAGTATAACAGAGAAGGAAATAATTTAATGGTTAAAACGTTGTATTATACATTCTCTCAGGTTGTTAGTTTGGTTATAATACTTAAGAGTTTAATTGAAATTCTCTAATGATGTTCGCTATCATTCCTGAGCTATGGCTCACGATCATAGTCTGCATGCAACTTTAATTCTTCTGCTGTTGTTAAATTTTGCTTCCATTGGATTGAATTTTCTGATATTTATCTATATATACTGAAATATATAAATGTAATTATTTATTGTGCCGCATTCTATCTGAATGGTTTATTTGGGAAAAATCCCTCTTTAGGATTGTTTGTTTCCTTTTCAAAAATTCTAATATTTACCGTTTTTTTATTTTACTATTGAGTTTCCTTTTGCAAAAGAATTAACAATTTTTGTGTAATTATAATTCCTTTACTGGAGTGTTCTCTTTTACACTGTTATAAATAAATATATTGATTTTTTTTTAGAAAACATGATCAGAATTATTCACTAAATCTCTGTACTTCTATTCTTTTTCTTTCCAATTCAGTAATATTTCTTTATGCATCTAGTTAGAGAATATGTCCAGACCATATATGTCCATGTAATATCATAGCCAGCGAGGACGATCTACCCAGAACCTTCTCTAGAGGGGTTTGGGTTTACGGTCCTCTCTTTAATATTTAACTAGCAATAATACTTGTTCTAGAATTCTATTAACTGTAACATAAAAGAACAAGAAAGTTTCCTACTGAGTAACCAAATTTGTAATTTTTACAAACTTCTATTCTCAATTTACAATAAACAGAGTATACTTATCTGTCTACTTTTCTGTGACTGATATTTTGCCTCCCGTCCACGAGTGAGGCTATTACGTCCTCCAACTCTCCCACATGATCCAAGTTTGAGCCTTGTGGTGAATAGACATTCTGGAAGAGACCTCGGGATAGTCTGGTCCAGTATCCAATTCTAGTATCCACCGAAAATTTGAGAATTTCACTAGTTATTACTAGTACAAGAATCCTTTCCAGTATTTTCCTTTTTCCAATTAAGAAACAGAGAACCCCTAAACCTCACTGGGATTCCATTTTTATCCTTAGAGGTTGGGCAACTGTTTCAATTGAATTCTGTTCAACCAACCCACAGATCTTGAATTTAATTTTTACTATCAATCTTTTACCTATGGAACCAATTCCATAATTACTTTCCATTATTCAAAAATTAAATTTTTCTCCACAAAATTCTTTTTCAATATAATAACAGTAAATGTTTGCAAAATTATAACAATTAGCTTAACAACTAGTTAATAAATAAAACAGTGGTTACATTAGGAGCGCAAATTTTTGTTGTCTGCATTTTCAAAGCGAATCTACATTAGTACAGTATATGCAAGCGAGTTTGGGTGGTGTGTGAACTGGAATGGCCCACATGTCCCTTTGTGGGTGGTTTTTTTATCTGTCTGCATCGCAAAGTGGCGTAAGAGAAATAGAATCCAACAAGGGAGATCTACTCGACAGGCTAAATAGAAGCCAACATAAGGTAATTTTCTTGGCAGGAAGGTATCGTCTTTATCTTGGCTTCAGTTTTTTTAAGGAAATTTTTTTACTGCATTTTTGTCATAGATAAAGCTCATGCGCAACATGTTGGTGCATTGTGGATCTATCTGCGCTTTTTTATTATCTAAAGGCACAACATGTTGGTGCATCATGGATATGTCTACCTTTTTTTATCTGAAGGTGCAACGTGTTGGTGCAACGTGGATCTGCCCTAGTGAAGGGTGGAGATGACTTGCATAATTTTAGGGAACTGAAAATTACTGTAGTGAATTGAGGTGTTTTTTCCAATGTTAACATCTCTATTTATATGTATAGCAACCATACCCTGCTTACCATGGAACTATAAGCCAATGGACCGGTGAATGGAGGTGTTGTGCTATGTTTCTCCACCAGAAGGAGATCTCACCTACGTCACCTGTTAGGGGAGGTCTGACCCCGTCAAGAAATGCAGAATGACGAGCTGCAACCAACACCTATAGTGGTGCAACATAAGCAAAAATAAGTGTTCTTCTTCTTCTAGACCACAAACCAATGCTTGAAAACCAAATGTGATCCTGCATTCGACCCCACAAGCAGAAAGAAGTGTTCTTCTTCTTCTGGATCATTTGTTACTGAGGGCGTGATGAATATGCGCGAGCTTCCTATTCTGTAGTGTGGTAAGATCTGGTTTTGGGGATTTTCATTGAAAGCATCTTGATTTCAGAGAAGAGTGGAGTTGTTGCGTGGATCAGGATCGAAGTGTGATTTGAGAGGAAGCAGCAAAAAAATTCCCTGCCACCCGTTTGCTATAATCTTGATATAAAAAAAAACTTGATAAAACTTTAATGAAACCCATTTTAGTATGAATTCTTTGTTTTTTTAATCTCAGGTAGCCTTAATTTGATGTATGAATCCTTTTTTTTTATCATCGTAAGCTTGATAATAAGCTTGACAAGATTTCGATGATTTTTTAATTGAAAAGTGGTTGGGGGCATATTTGAAAAGGATTTGTGTTTTTTATTAAGAGAAAGAAGTCATTTGTTTCCGCTTCTTTGGATCTGGTGATAGATCTGTTTTTTTCAATTTTTGGAGAAAAATATGTTTTTTTCTTGAAGTAAACCTGTCAAGATGAATAATAAAATGGTAGAAGCATACTTAAACGAGAGAAATAAGCTCGAAGGATCCAATTGTTCCAATTAGACATTCAAGTTGCAGACTTTGCTTGAGGGGAAAAATGCATGGGCGATTGTAAATGGAGATTAATTGAAACCGAACGATGTAGGAGGCAGATTAGTTGCAATAATTTAGGATTGGGAGAAGAGGGAGAACAAGGCGAAACTTTTGTTGAAATTGTCAGTGGAATACTGCATTATCCCTCACATCAGAGAGTGTAAATCAAAAAATAATATCTGGACAACCCTCAAGGATTTGTACGAGATTAAAAACACAAATCACCTTTTGTTCCTAAAAAGAAAGATTCTTTCCATTAAAATGGAGGAGAATTAATAAGTAGTTGTGTTCATCTCTCGTATTAAGGACCTCAGAGATAAGATGAGAGACATAGGGGAAATAATGTCAAAAATTTATCTTGTCACAATTACCATGAATGGTATGAATGATGACTATCAGATGTTCATCACAAGCTTGAAGGCAAGAGAGAAAGCCCCCAAGTTTGAAGAATTGATAGGGATCTTGATGCAAGAGGAAGAAAGGTCGATGACTCTAAAACCCGAGATTTCAGATCTTGCTTTAATGGCGAAGAAGAAGCCCTTCAGAGGGAAGGCAAGTGCAGGACAGAAAGATGGAGGTACAAAATAAATAAATTCGTCTCAAATTTTGCCACCTCAAGGTATGTCATCTCAAGGTATGTCTTCAAACATAAAAAAATCACATGAGGGGAATTTTGAGGTCTAAACTGGGCCTCCTAAGAAATTATAAAATAATAGTGGAATTAATTAAATAAGATTAGATTACATCATCAAATTTTAGAGGGAAAAAAGAAAAAAAATACCTTTTGAACTGGTATTTTCAACTTATCTCCCTATGGGTTTAATCAAATTTCGAGCAGAAACACTCGTTGGATGTAGAATTTTATTCCTCATCCAAGGAGTACTCATGTTGCATACTTTTGATAGACCTTGCTACACGAAAAATGATAAATACATGAAAAACATGATTGCAATCATGTTTTTTCATGTATATCTCATTTTCATGTAGAAGAGTCCATTGAAAGTATGCAATATGGGTACTCCTTGGATGAGGAATTAAGTTTTGAATCTAATGAGTATCCCCGCTTGAAATTTGAGTAAAACCTTAGGGAGATAAGTTGAAAATACATGTTGAAAAAGTAGTTTTACTATTTTATTATATTTTAAACTTTTTACTTTTTTACCCAAAAAACAGTGAATCATCCCCCATGGTTGACATAATCATCTTGAATCCTATTGGTTATTATAAAGTTTATTTTGGTTTTACATTTTTCTTAGGAGGCCCATTTCGACCTCAAAATTTCTCTAATGGGAACCAAATGTTTCTATTGTAGTAGAGTTGGTCATATTGCTAGGAATTGCCATAAGAAGAGGCTTGATGAATCTCGATATAGACATAAGAAGCATGGAGGACACCTTGCTGATGAAGATTAGAATCAGGGCCTCAAAATGCTTATGGTTGATTGTGTTCTATTTGCTGAGAATGATGAAGCAGATACTTGGTTTGTGGATTCAGGAGCTTCCACTCACATGATAGGTAATAGACACTGGTTTGAAAATTTTAAATAAACCATCAGTGGTGCTAGAATATACATTGGTGATGATAGAGGGTACCAAATCATAGGGTATGGTAATTTTTCTGTTGTATTTCCTGATGGAAATATTAGGTATATTCAAAATTTAATGTATGTACCCGGAATAAAAAAGAATCTGATGTATGTTTCTATGATAACAGATCAGAATCTTAAGGTATAATTTTTTAAGACTTATTGTGTTATTAAATATTTGTTGGATCTTATGAAGCCAATTGCATTAGGGATTCGAATGGGAGGTTCGCACAAGTTGAATGTAATAAGTGTGCCATACCAAGCATTGACATCATCAGTTATGACTACAGAAGACTTATGGCATCAAAGAATTGGTCATATTAATTTCAGTGACCTGCTGCTACTTCAGAAAAAAGGTATGGTCAATGGTCTCCCTATTTTAAAGAATGTTCATGTTGATTGTGAAACATGTGCTCTTGGGAATATGCACAGAGATGATTTTCCTATAAACTTAGATAGAAAGAAGAGAGATACACTAGAACTTGTGCAAAATAATTTTTATGGGCCAATGCAGAGGATGTCATTAAAAGGTGCCTATTATTTCTTATTATTTTTTGAATATTTCACAAGATTTACCTGGGTATATTTTCTCAGAAAGAAGAGTCATACCTTTGAATACTTAAAGGAATTCAAGAGCATGGTGGAAAAAAAAACATGGAAGCTCATCAAAATTCTCTGCTCAGATCAAGGGGGAGAATACAAGCATAGTGGCTTAATCAAATATTTCAAGGAACATGGGATAATTCATTATTTCACAGTACCCCACACTCCTCAACAAAACAAGGTTGCAGAGAGGAAGAATAGAACCCTTGTGGAGTGTGCTCGTAGCATGTTAAAATATAAGAATCTGTCTAATGGTTTTTTGGAAGATGAAATAAATACTAAATTATATTTGAAGAATAGGAGTCCAAAAAACAACCTTGATTTTAAAACTCCATTCGAAGAATTATTAGGTTTTAAGCCTACAGTTAATCATTTATAAGTTTTTGGCTCAAAATATTTTTCTCATGTTCCAAAAGAGGATAGGAAGAAACCGGATTCAAAGGCCATTACATGCATTTTTATTGGGAATTATACTGAGTTTAAATCTTATAAATTCTTTAATCCATATACTCATAAAGTCTTTGCAAGTAGAGATGTAGTACTCCATGAGCAGGTTCATGATGGAAACTGTGACAAAGACAATGAAGAGTGGGACATTCCTTTGCTGATGGAAGAAGGGAGTGATGAAATAGGGGACAACCATGAGAAACATCAGTAGCAACAGAAAAAGGAAGAAGTGGATGGGATAGATGCAGTCATCAGGCCAAGTCCAACAAGGGATGATCTAAATATATTTGAAACCAGTCCACCACTCAGGAGATCAGGTAGGAAAACAGAATTGCCATCAAGATATAGGGATTATGCTCGTATAAATAGTATGTTAAATGTTGTTTAACCCTCAAACTATAAATAAGCTAGTCAAAAAATGAATGGAGGGCATCCATGGAAGAGGAATATGAGTCAATCCTTAAAAATAAACCTGAGATCTAGTTGAATTACCTGAAGGAAAACAACCGATAGGTTGCAAATGGTTATCCAAGGCTAAATTTAAAGCAGATGGGAGTATAGATAAATATAAAGATAGGCTGGTTGCAAAGTGGTACTCATAGAAAGAAGGCATAGATTATGAGGAAACCTTCGCCCCTGTAGCTAAATTAAACACAATTAGAATGCTATTTTTTTTAGCTACTAAACATCATTGGATGATACACCAACTAGATGTGAAATCTTCTTTTTTAAATGGGGAATTAAAAGAAGAAGTGTATATAATGCAACCTTAAGGGTTTGTTAAACAGGGGGAGAACATTTAGTCTGTAGATTGAAGAAAGAATTGTATGGACTAAAATAGGCACACAGGCTGTGGTATGACAAAATTGATTCATTTTTCATGCATCATGGTTATAAAAGAAGCAAGAATGACCCTAATATGTATACCATGTTTGATAAAGAGGGCCAAATTGTTTTGATTCCTTTATATGTAGATGATATTATCATTACGGGAAATGTTGGTGAACTCATTAAAGAAATCAAAGAGAAGATGTCACAGGTTTTTGAGATGAAAGACCTTAGAGAGCTACACTATTGTTTGGGTCTTGAAGTTTGGAGGGATTTTGGCCATACTTTTCTGTCAGAAGGGAAGTATGTTAGGAGGTTATTGAAAAAGTTCAGGATGGATTAGTGCAAAGTTGTAGCAATGACTTTATAGCAGAATGTCAAAGTTCAGAATGATGATGGTTCCATGGAGGTTGATGCAACACTGTATAGAAAACTGGTTGGGAGTCTAATTTACTTGACTATAACTAGGTCGGATTTGGCTTATGCAGTGATTGTATTGAGCCAATTCATGTCAAAGCCTCTTGAGAGTCATTGGGTTGTAGCGAAAGGCGTCTTAAGGTATCTTCGAGGAACCTTAGAATTTGGTATTAAATATATTGATTCATTTTGTTGTAGCACAATTTGACTCAGCTAAAAGTCAAGAGAAGTTCTGAGCAATTCAAGGTTGCTGAGGAACAATTATTACAAATTTAAGAAGAGCTGGAACACCTTCAAGAAGATAATCACAAGCTCAACATATGTCACTCAACGATTCTCCTCGTCTCATGTCTTAGATGTGTTTCATGGCTCAATGTGTCAGCAAATTAAAAGGTACAAGCATGAAAGTTTGAATCTTCATGGAGGTGGAAAAAGTCCAAGGTAGGGAGATGCTTCATTGAAGAAATTTTAGTTGCTTAAAAATACAAATTCCCTAGTTGAGGACAGGTCACCTTTTCTTCAGTCATAATTTGATCCAGCCCCTTGCATTTTCTATGAACGAAACTTGTCAACGAAGCTAAAAGGAATATTATGGCTTATCATATTTTGGAGAATGCTAGTTTGTAGCATATCAATAAGAAGACTCCTAGAAAAACAAAGGAATTGCTCAAAATAAATGATATTGGGAAAGTTCCTTGAAAGAATGAAAATATGCTTATCCAATTTTACATATGAAGTCATAGTTGAGATAAATAAATGTTTTAAAAGGAATTTGAAGAAATGTGCTTGAGAAATCTGTTATTGGGTGATTTAAGTACATTGCAAGGGTAAGACTAATTTTTGCATTGTGAAAGCTTATGCATGTGTTGGTGTTTATTTAATCCTCAGTGATTGGAGAGCTAAGTAGGTTTTTTTGGATTGATTTGGTAGCATTTGGAATTTTGGGAGACCTAGTGGGTCATTTTGTATTGGTTGATTTAGAAGGTATTTGAAATAGTTGCAGAAGGTTTTGAAATAGTCAATGTTAAGGTAATAACTTGTTGGGAATTTATTCAGTGGATATTTGGAGCAATCATTGATGATTTGAATTAGGTGTTGACATTTCGGGAAAGAAAAATAGTTATTTTGGATTAATGGATTGGGCATTGAAACAATCACTGTCGAATAATCCGAGTTTTGAAATCTGTTATAAAAACATCTCAGAAAACACAGACATTCCCAGCACAGGATTTTAGATTTAAAATTTCGGGCAAACAAAAGAAAATTTTAAAATTCCGCGATCTGGGTTTTTTGCATAACATGCCCAATTGACTTTATCATGGGAATTGTCCAAAAATCCAAATCCGTTTAAGAGATTTCAAAAATTCTTCAAATGTTTGTTTTTCTAGAAATGTCTTTTAAAACTGGGTTTGACTCATTCTACTGGAATTCAATGTGTTTGAAATTTTTTTCCACAGAAGAGATTGTGGATCCATAACGTGAATTTAAAATTACTAGCGCCCAATGAATTTGGAGGTCGAGAGAGATGCACTTCTGGTTATTGTTTTATTATTGCTGTTTCCGATTACAATACTATGACCACTATATCCCATACAACCAGCGTTGGCACTCATATAATCACAAGGGATGTAATTTTCATGCTATGTCTTCAAGATTTCATATGAAAATTCAGTTACAGCACAACAATCTGTTTGACGGAAGATGAAGTTAATATTGCATCCTATAGTGAAGTAGACGTCGAACCATATGCCTGGAAGTGCTTTGTGAATTAAAACATAATGCCGTACATCTCATTTTATTTCTACAATAGGTTTTGGAGCATTTATTGTTTCTTTTTTCTGACGAGGTATGTCCACAAGTGAGGAATAAATTAAATTTCTCGTTGCTACTCAACAAATCTACGGTTCATAATGTAGTTCCTTCACATCAATGAAATTACGATATCAAAAACTACTTGAGGTTTATGAAAATGAGTGGCTCCGCAGAGCGGTTTTTCATAATTTCCATCAAACAAGATCAACGAACCAGATTTATTATGGCATCACCCTTCACTACTTCAAGAAACTGCTAAAGTGCCTCCGGGGAATGGTATTTAGTTTGCAAAATTACAAGCGGTTTTATAAACCAATTCAAGATTTAGTCAAAGGCCACATTGATTCAATTTTCCAGCTTGCCTCCATATAGTATTCATGAGGGAAACTCGGGGCTTGCATTTCCTTTATTTTTCCAAAGTTGATTTACATCTATATTTCCATTTTGGAAGGCCGAAAATCCAAATCATTATGAGAAATTAAATATGTATTGCCAGAATTACTTTGGTAAAAGTAGAAAATAAGCATTATATATATAATACTTATATATATAATATTTAAATTCAATTAAAAATTCTAGAAAAGAATAAAATGTATTAAACTTTTGGAAGCAGTTTATTGGTGGTTTAGGAATCAGTTTCCAAAATTGATTAGACAGTGAACAGGATAAAAATATGAAAAATGAAGAAGAAAAGGCCGAGTTTGGAACCTTTGGAGAACAACAATTTTGTACTGAGTTTTCTGAAAATTAATGAACGAAGATCAATTTTCTTGCACTTGTTGATGTTGATGCGTGATTCCAGTTTCATTATGTGTTTTTTCTTCTCTGAATGAACTGAAGTATTGTAGCTGCGGGTCTCTTATTATAGTTTGTAAGTAAGAGTTAAATGTCCTTAATGTGCGCTCTTTCACTCCAACTATTTTCTCTCTATAAAATGCTTTCTGAGATTTAGAATGATGGATTTTGTTATACAGCATATCATTTTAAGTTTCCATTACATTTTCTTCCTTCCATTTCAAGTAATATCAACAGATAATGGCATTGTGAAATCTTTCATTTTATCAGATCATTGAGGGTTTTGATTAATTAATTTCCAGAGGTGCTTAACAAAGACCATCTGATTTCTTAAAATTTGTGACATATATTTGTAAATGTCTCGAGCACTGATTCCTTACCACAGCTAAGGGATTGTTTCTTGAGGGACAACATTTTTTGGCGCCGTTGCTGGGGATTGAAGAAGCGAAGTTCATTTCCCTGGGTTTTCTTTCAATTTCCTCTGGTTGTTCAGTGAGGAGGAAATATTCAGTTGTGTTTAATTTTTATAGAAGTCTCATTTTCAAAAAGCCGCACACGAGGTCAAATACCTTGCAGCAGAAGGTGTCATAATCCCTTATTCTTGATGGTGAACAAGATTTATATTTGAAGTTTGGTTGTTTATTATTCACCTGGCGACTCCACTGATGAAGGTTTCATTAGATGAATAATTTTGCTGGCGAGAAAATGAGAAAGCATCGTGGAAAAAACATGTATCAGAATTTCAGTTTTTTAAAGGAGATTCTATTTTTTACTATCAGTTTAGTGGTCTAATTTCCCTTATATATCAAGAAGATTGTTTCCTGCTTTATTTTCTCAAAATATTATAAGGCTCAAAAGGTACATTCTTTATTGGGAAAAGATTATTTTTCTTTTGCTTGTATCATAGATCTTGACACAACTTTATCTCCTAAATATGAGAGGAGAGATGACTGTTGCATTACAATTCCTAAAGATAATCAGTCACAGTTTGAGCTTAAAGGTGATGATTCGTCATATTTGGAGGATAATATTCTTCCTACCAAGCAATTTACTGTTTTTCATCTCAAAAACAAAGAAATATTTAAACCCCTGAAGCTGCCCACAATTCTTCATCAGTATCCTTCAAAAGGATTCAAATTTTTGCCAAGTTTCTCTGGAGAGGAGGAGGATATTTCAGCTAAACAACATATCTTGGAATTTGAGTACTTTCTGGACAAATTTCAAATTATTTATGAAGATGTGGCTTGAAGGATGTTCTGTCATTCATTAAAGCAGGGTGCTCAGTAGTGGTTCCAGTGTTTGGAAGCAAGTTCAATTAGTTCCTGGCAAGGTTTTCAAGATGCATTTCTTAGATATTTGGGCGAGCGTAAGTCATATGAAAAACACCTTTGGGAATTATATTATATCCAGAGGCAGAGCAATGAATGAATCGCTGAGTTTAATAGGAGGTTTCAAAAAATTTATTTCAGCATGCAAAAAGAAATTCAACCTCCTCAAGCCGTAGCTATGGTTTACTATTTGAGGGGTCTTTCAATTGTCTTGGCTTTTTATCTCAAGGAGAGAAAGCCTTGCACTCTGAAACTGATGTTTCTTTATGCATAGGAAATCGAAGATAATGTGTGGGCTTGTAGAAATTCTTCCTGTCATGTTGAAATAACAAGTTTTGCTGAAGGCAAGAGGGCCTGTCAAGAAAACAATGGAATTTCTTTACAATGGAATGCAAATCTAGAGGTGAACAAGGAATTTCAAAAGTTTCAGAGGATTCTTGTATTTCTGAAGCACAATAATCTAAGCGGTCTGAAGATTCTGGTCAAAAATACGTTGAAACAACTGAACCACATGATAAAAGCTTGGAAGATCATCACAATTTTCATAATTTTAATGATTTTGTGAATAGAGGGGAAACTAGTGGAGCTTCTCAGATATGTTTACAGGAGGAGGAAGATTTTTGTCAAGAATTGATATTATACGAAGAACATCAACATTATGAGGAACAAACCTTGGATTTATCTTTTCAGCCTAAATGCTTGCCTATAGAAAATGGAAATCAAGTTCCTCGCACACAATTCCAAATTGAGGAGTCAAATAATGAAGAAAGTTGCCTTGTTCAAAGAAGGCTACATCAACAAAATGTTCAAGAAAAGGAGGCAGCCGAAATTTTGTCTCATCTGTTCTATGATCCAGTGGCTGTGTATATGACAAATTTATTTGATCAACAACAAGCTTTTATGCAAGGGTATGTAAAATTTTTTGTATATGGAAAACGTTCATGGTACATTCCTATTTTAATTTTTAAATTTCGGCAGTATGAAGGTATTAAGTCTAACATACAGATGTTAGGTTGGTGCCATTGGAAGGTTGACTTCATCGATTGTCTGCACTCTCGCATATATATACATACATATATATACATATATATATATATATATATATATATATATATATATATATATATATGTATATATATATATATATATATATATATATATATAAGTATATATAGGATTTGTACATAAATGAGCTTAGAAGTTCAGTATTTTTAGTTGCAGCATTACTAGTTCGGTATTTTTAGTTTGAAGAATAAAGGAAGAAGTTCAAAGTGTGACAGATTTTAGGAATATTTCATATTGAGATCAACTTCCGTTTTGTTTTGACTCCATGCCCAATAAAGGCTACTGGTTTACAAGTTATCTTTGACTCCATTCCCAATAAAGGCTACTGATCTACAAGTTCTCAGCTCTTTGTTACCAAAGTGTTGTCCCCAATTGGAGCCAGATGTTGTAGCACAATTTGATTCAGCTAAAAGTCAAGAGAAGTTATGAGCAATTCAAGGTTTTTGAAGAACAATTATTACAAATTTAAGAAGAGCTGGAACACCTTCAAGAAGATAATCACAAGCTCAACATATGTGGCTCAACGATTCTCCTCGTCTTATGTCTCGGATGTGTTTCATGGCTCAATGTGTCAGAAAATTAAAAGGTACAAGCATGAAATTTTGAATATTCATGGAGGTGGAAAAATTTCGAGGTAGGGAGATGCTTCATTGAAGAAATTTTAGTTTCTTAAAAATACAAATTCCCTAGTTGAGGACGGGTTACCTTTTCTTCAGTCACAATTTGATCCAACCCCTTGCATTTTCTATGAACGAAACTTGTCAACAAAGATGGAAGGAATATTATGCCTTATCATATTTTGGAGAATGATGGTCTGCAACATATCAATAAAAAGACGCCTAGAAAAAAAAGGAATTGCTCAAAATAAATGATATTGGAAAAGTTCCTTGAAAGAATGAAAAGATGCTTATCCAATTTTACATATGAAGTCATAGTTGAGATAAACAAATGTTTTAAAAGGCATTTGAAGAACTGTGCCTGAGAAATCCGTTATTGGGTGATTTAAGTACATTGCAAGGGTAAGACTAATTTTTGCATTGTGAAAGCTTATGCAGGTGTTGGTGTTTATTTAATCCTCAGTGATTGGAGAGCTAAGTAGGTTGTTTTGGATTGATTCGGTAGCATTTGGAATTTTGGGAGACCTAGTGGGTTGTTTTGTATTGGTTGCTTCAGAAGTTATTTGAAACAGTTGCAGAAGGTTTTGAAATAGTCAATGTTAAGGTAATAACTTGTTTGGAATTTATTCAGTGGATATTTGGAGCAGTCATTGCTGATTTGAATTAGGTGTTGGCATTTTGGGAAAGAAAAATATTTATTTTGGATTAATGAACTGGGCATTGAAACAATCACTGCTGAATAATCCGAGTTTTGAAATCTTTTATAAAAACGTCTCAGAAAACGTAGAAATTCCCAGCACATAATTTTCGATTTCAAATTTCGGGCAAACAAAAGAAAATTTTAAAATTCCGTGATCTGGATTTTTTGCAGAACATGACCAATTGACTTTGTCGTGGGAATTGTCCGCAAATCCAAATCCGTTTAAGAGATTTCAACAATTCTTCAAATGTTTGTTTTTCCAGAAACATCTTTTAAAACTGGGCTTGACTCATTCTACTGGAATTCGATTTGTGTTTGAAATTTTTTTCCACATAAGAGATTATGGATCCATAACATGAATTTAAAATTACTAGCGCCCAATGAATTTGGAGGTTGAGAGAGATGCACTTCTGGTTATTGTTTTATTATTGTTGTTTCCGGTTACCATAATATGACCACGATATCCCATACAACTAGTGTCGGCACTCATATAATCACAAGGGATGTAAGTTTCATGCTATGTCTTCAAGATTGCATATGAACATTCAGCTACAGCACAAGAATCTGTTTGACGGAAGATGAAGTTAATATTGCATCCTATAGTGAAGTAGACGTCGAAACGTATGCCTGGAAGTGCTTTGTGAAGATTCACAATGGAAAACATAATGTCGTACATCTCATTTTATTTCTACAACAGGCTGTGGGGAATTTATTGTTTCTGTTGCTGACGAGGCATGTCCACAAGTGAGGAATAAATTAAATTTCTCGTTGCTACTCAACAAATATACGGTTCATAATGTAGTTCCTTCACATAAATTAAATTACAGTATCAAAAACTACTTGATTTTTATGAAAATGAGTGGCCCTGTAGAGCGGTTTCTCATAATTGCTATCAAACAAGATCAATGGACCAGATTTATTACGGCATCACCCTTCACTACTTCAAGAAACTGCCAAAGTGCCTCAGGGGAATGGTATTTAGTTTGCAAAATTACAAGCGGTTTTATAAACCAATTCAAGATTCAGTCAAAGGCCACATTGATTCAATTTTCCAGCTTGCCTCCATATAGTATTCATGAGGGAAACTCGGGGCTTGCATTTCCTTTATTTTTCCAAAGTTGATTTAAATCTATATTTCCATTTTGCAAGGCTGAAAATCCAAATCATTATGAGAAATTACATATGTATTGGCGGAATTACTTTGGTAAAAGTAGAAAATAAGCATTATATATATAATACTTATATATATAATATTTAAATTCAATTAAAAATTCTGGAAAAGAACAAAATGTATTAGATTGTTGGAAGTAGTTTATTAGCAGTTTAGGAATTAGTTTCCAAAACTGATTCGACAGTGAAGAGGATAAAAATATGAAAAATGAAGAAGAAAAGGCCGAGTTTGGAACCTTTGGAGAACAACAATTTTGTATTGATTTTTCTGAAAATTAATGAAAGAAGATCAATTTTCTTGCACTTGTTGACGTTGATGCGTTATTCTAGTTTCATTATGTGTTTTTTCTTCTCTGAATGAAGTGAAGTATTGTAGCTGCAGGTCTCTTATTACAGTTAGTAAGTAACAGTTAAATGTCCTTAATGTGCGCTCCTTCACTCCAACTATTTCTCTCTATAAAATTCTTTTTGAGATTTAGAATGATGGATTCTGTTATACATCATATCATTTTAAGTTTCCATTCCATTTTATTCCTTCCATTTCAAGTAATATCAACAGATAATGACATTGTGAAATCTTTCATTTTATCAGATCATTGAGGGTTTTGATTAATTAATTTCCAGAGGTGCTTAACAAATACCATCTGATTTCTTAAAATTTGTGACATATATTTGTAAATGTCTCGAGCACTGATTCCTTACCATAGCTAAGGGATTGTTTCTTGAGGGACAACACATTTGATGCCAGATTGACAGGTTTTTCAGACTTAGATTGGGTCAGAAATATAGATGACAAATGATCCATAACATGTTATGAATTCAACATTGGGTCTAGGGCATTGCATGGAGCAGCAAGAACCATACAATTGTATCCTTGTCTTCAGCAAAAGTTGAGTATCAAGCAATGTGTGCAGCAACATGTGAGGCAATTTGGTTAAGGAGAGTTCTCCAGGAAGCCGGAGAAGAACAAAAATATGCAACAATTGTCAGATGTAACAACCAGAGCTCCATCAAACTTGAAAATAATCCAGTGTTTCATAAAAACACAAAGCATGTATATACATAGTTTCATTTTGTTATGGAGAATGTTCAGTCAAGGGAAATCCACATTGAATATTGTAATACTTGTGACAATGCTGCAGAAAGTTTTACTAAGCCTCTTGGAAGAATCAAGTTTGAGTTATTTAGGGAAATGTTAGGAATACTAATGAACGCTTTCTACATTAAGGGGGAGCGTTGAAGATAATGGAGAAATGTATTTTAGGAGAGAGTCAGTTCATTAGTTGTATGTGTGCCTTAGATTAGGATTTAGTTCCTATTTCTTAGGTAGTTGTTCTAACTTCCCTACTTGTATGTAAGCTATATATTGATGGTGTGTAATGATGATTTTGTAGAGCGTTCTATTAGATGCAGTCTCTAGGTGAAGCTCCTCATTTGTGAGCTGCTCAGTTTATTGAATGTAAGTTGTCTTCCAGTTTTTATTAACTTATCCATAATTTTCAATTTATTATTATTAATTAATTAATTAATTAATTATTTTTTAAGGTGATTGATTGAAGTCTTATTATGGGTTGTTTAGTAACGTCCATTTCTACTAGTTACTATTTTTTTGTTTTTAGTTTTATTTCTTGTTTCTTTAACTTTTTTTAATTTATTTTCCTATTATTTCCATTTTCATGAATTGTAGTTTTTTCTCCATATTTTCAATTTAAAATGACTTATTATTATATTAGAAACATATTTTAAAAAAATAATTATTATAAATTATATACATTACTAAGAAACAAGGGCTACACAGTAGCTAGAACCTACAACTTAGTTTAAATATAGCTTAATTATACTAAAAAGCAATAAAAACATGAAATTTCCATCACAAAAATAAAACAACAAATATGTATTGTTGAATGTATATATATGTGTGTGTGTGTGTGTGTGTGTGTGTGTGTGCGTGTGTGTGTGTGTTTTATTTTTTATTAATATATATAATTTTTTATAATTCAATTTATTAAAATGTGCTTTTAATATAATAATAAGACATCTTAAATTCAAAATATGGAGAAAAAAAATGTGATTGATAAAAATGGAAATAATAGAAAAAATAAAATAAAAAAATAAAAAAAATTAAATGAAAAGAAAAGAAAACTAAAATAAAAAAAATAGTAACTAATATAAATGGATGTTACTAAAAAGCCCATAATAATACCTTAACCAATCACCTTACAAATAAATAAATTTAAATAATAATAAAAAATTTCAAAATTTAAATTCCCAATGTTAAACTGTAACACCCTCGTTTTGTGTAATTATCACCCTCGTTTAGTGTAATTATCAAGTCAATTATTGGTATTTACTTTGTTGATTTTAGAAGACTTAAGTATACATAAGGCGGTAGGAAAAGCTTAACAAGTCAATTATTATTATTCTTAAAAATAATAATAAATAAATACAAATATATAAATGTTAATCAAGTAGGAATAAAGGATTTACTGAAGGAAAAAACCCAAAGACAATTTTTTTGTGAGACCATTGCGATTAGTTGCTTCCTCTTCCCTTGAGAATTAAAAGATGGTCTCAAGAAGGGAAGGATGAGGAAAGCGACCAAGGTAGGAAGCTGGAGGCATCATGAAGAAAGAAATGCATCATATAAACCCCACATAAAATGTTGCGAGGACAAGCAGGATGCTTCGTAGGGGACTTCTTGAGTTGTACAAAGAGCTAGTGTAAGACTCAATCTATTGCATAATCTAGGTTTAACTCAAGGAGGCATTATGTGGCCTGAGAAGCAACCATGTGAGGGTTCTTGAATAAAACTGTTCTGGTACAAAAGTGCTCGAGGGAGAGAAAAGGATGTCATTGCCTTTCTCAAGGTTGGGTGGACAAAGAAGAAAGTTTTGGGTAATTCCTTGACAGTGCTATTTGAAAACATATAAGTAAACTTATTAACCTAAATGTGAGTCTAATTATGTCTGATATTATTAGAAAATAATATTTTCTCTAGTATTGAAATACGAGTGAAAACTCCCTGGGTTAAGGACCCAGTCTTGAGTAAAGATTAACCAGAAATGTATGCATGAAGGATACTGGGAATAATATTAAATGTTAAGAAAACTAGATGTAGACACATTTCTTTTATTTAAATAAGGAACTAACAGAAAAAATGAATTATGAAGGTATCGAGAGGTTCTCAGTGAATTTTCTAAAATATATGGAAGCATATTTTCTTTTGTATGTTCCAGATTAACCTTGTTACATTATCTATCACTGTATTTAAGTAAAATTGAGATAACTAACTGTAGAAAACTATGTGTCTGTACTAGTTTAAAGAAGGATTAACCTAGCAGTCATATGACTAGAGGAGGTGGCTAAGGGAGGAAGTAGGTTAGTTCCTGAATTCGAACATGTGGTTCATTAGAATATAATCATACTTTTCTCATCTCCTAATAGAAGGAATACTAGAAAATAAATGGAGGAGTGAAGACTTGGTGGCCCTCCCTCATTCAACTTATGTCATGGAGTACATTTGAAGAAAAAATACACTCTCAGCTAACACATTTAAGACCTGTAGAAAGCATGAAAGAAAAACTGTATGTAACAAGATTTAATTGCTGCAAACAAACCCATTCAGGGACAAAAGATATAAACTAAAGAATATAACAATGCCATACCCTTAACCTGTTTATACATGGATTTCAATCAGCTGTCACATGGTATCAAAACAAAAATATACCACATAGTATGAGAAATACCTATATACATATTTTTTTCGAACTATAATTAAAAATAACCAGAATAGTTACATTTCAAACCCCATAAGGGTGAATTTATTTCTTAATTTCAGAGTTCAACGAACCCTTATACATATTGTAAGAAACAATATATAAGAACAAAATACCTCGGTTCTAGCTCGACTGAGAAGGCATTATAGAGCCTCGACAAAGGGGGTATACTTAATAATCATTTAAAATAAAATAGTTAAAACCCTAGTCTGCCAAAAACTCACAGGAAAGAAATGAAAAATTGATAAGAAATCGACTACAAGGTGCTTGAACACATTTACAAATAAAGGAGTGAAGAGAACCCAACAACTAGTAAGAAAAGCAGTAAATGTTATGCAACCAGCGCAAAAAATAGAAGAAAAGATAGATCAACAACTTAAAATTATCCACTTCAAGGGGAAACCTCATTTACATTACATAAATGAACATATCCTGGATGATACAAATGAAAAAACCTACTTTCTATATATAGGAGACTAAGGGGTCATAATATAATCATAGCCTACATAACAATAATAATGTAAGGGCACAACAATAACAATAGTGGGCTTCTATGGGGCACAATAATAACAATATGGGGACTACATGGGCACAAAAATAACACTAAGGGGCTACACTAACAATAGCAATAAGTGGCTACACTAGTATTAGAGGGACCTAACATAACCCTCTCCTTCGAAAAATTGTTTTCCTCAACGCTTGAGTAGTTCTGGATGCTTCTGTATAAAATTCTCATCCTCCCATGTGGAATGTTCAATGGGTAAGTTCTTCCACTTGATGATATACTCCAAAATTTGATCGATTTCATAGCTATCGAGTTCTTGTTTCCGTTAATTATTCAAGTTCCAATATGATTTTTCCTTCCTCGTCAATGCAATGTTCCAAAATTTTAGCTTCCAAGCTAAATGGAACATTAGAGTTAGCAATAGCTATAGCCGGTAAATAAATGGGTAGAAAAGCCCATAAGTCTCCTAAGGAGGATAAAAACACTCCAAGTGTGAAAGGAGACATTCTTTATAGCTTAATAAAACACCTCCATGTGTGAAAAAAGATAAAATGGAGCTGCTTTGACCATGTCAACAGTGCAGTTTTAGTGGAGAAGGAATCCTAGGATGGATAACACAATTTTGGAGGGAAATGTAACTTGGGTTAGAAGTAACCTAAGTGAGTGGGGCCAAGGGAAAGAAAACTCACATATTATATAAGGAAGAGGATGGCATCATTATTGATCATGTTGTAGAATTATAATTCTTGTCTGCCAAGAATTGTTGCTACTTTGCTGCTTAGCAAAGTTGCAGTGCTGTTTAGCACTAGGTGTTCTCGGGCGGGAATCCCACCTCTTTCCTTTGAGGATCTCATTGGGAGAGTTTGTATTCATCATTCCACATCAGGTTTTTAGGCCAAGCTGCAGCCATCTACATCAGCACAGCTTTGCCAGAGATTGTGTAGTGTTGCTGGGTGCAGCAGTGGAAGGGATTGGAATCCCGGCTTCTTAGCTAGTTTCTCATTGGAGGAAGGTTTCCTTCACTTGAGAGATCTGTTTAGAGAGCTCCAGGGCTTATTTCAGATCTGCGATATCAGACCACACATTTCTCATACCCTCCCAACGCTGTTTCTACTAGGGAGTGCGTTATTTTAGAGGCAATGTTCATGGCATGGTTTGGTGGCTCCGTTGCAGTGTTTCCTTGTGATTGAGAGGTTCATCCTTTCATGGGAGGAATCCATTGAGGGTTATACATTATATCAGACATATTTTAGCCTTTATCACTCATTTACTTCAGTGTTACAGTGATTATTCAATCATTTCTTGAATATCACATTTTATATAGAGTGTTTGACAAGAAACCCTTGCCGGGTTATCTTGTATTTTGTATAGGAGATTAGATATTTGTACTTCAGCATTATTTATAAATATATGATTAGATCTATTATTATCCTATAATTTTATATGTAAACTCTCTCTTAGACTGCGCAGTCCCTTGAGCAGCTTCTCCGACATTTTGCAGTGTTGGGGTTTTTCACCATTTTCAGCTACACTAGTGTGGGAGGTCTGTTTAACCCACCTAGTTCCATTTATTTTTGATATTTTATTATATTTACATGCTACATAGATGTATCCATGGGATACAAGTGATGGTTTCATTTTTTTATTGTATATGTTGCTGGAATTGCGTTCTTCATGAATGATTTATGAGCAATCCTTAAAAATGAATATTACAGTGGTATCAGAGCATGATCTCTTGGCGCAGCCTGTGAGATCCAGCTATCAGAAGAAGAAGAGATGGACATAAGCTAGGAAGCTTTATTTTGTGTAGGAAGACAGGAAGACAAGCTTAAAAAGCTTCTTCCAAAATCTATGAAGAGCTTTTAGGGAGAGCTGAAGAAAATGAGATTGGAGTTGAAATCTCCAAAGGAGGTTGATTCTAGAGCTGAATATAGATTTTCACATGGTGAGTGTGAGCATGCAGCTACACTCCATGATGCACAGTGCATTCAAATGCCCAGAGCTATCCTGAGATGGATGGGAGGAGGAATAATGTCTAAGAGAATGACTCTTAGTGAGTTTTTGTGGGAGTACGAATCTCAAACTGAGAGGTTTAGAGATCATACTGATTTCCAAGAGTTTTGCAAGATCCAGATGGAGAAGAGCCAGCAGCAGGATGCAGATAGATTTCTTATATCTACTTTTGCTGGATCACCTACATGTTCAGTTGGAGCTTGGGTGAAGGAGCTAAATTCCTATTTGCAGCTGCACCATATTTCCGGAGATGAAGCTATCAGAGTTGCAACGCTGCATTTCAGAGGTAAGGCTCATGCATGGTGGATTTTTGAATCTTGTTCCTTAAATAATTCCAGTACTTTCTCTTATGCAAGATTCATAAAAACACTAATGGAGAGGTTTGGTGAAAAGCTTCCTAAGACACATGAGCAAGGAAAACTTGAAGAAACAAAACCTTTTCATGTGATGCAGGAAACTCCATTTCAGAAACCCATGATAGGAGCTGATGTCTTGCATTACACATTGCCGGAAGCAAAACCTTCAACTCATATTTTTTAACAAAAGGGCATGGGGATCACTTTTTCACAAAGGGATGCAATTGTTGAGATGTTGCCTACACACATTGATGAAGAGGAGGGAAACAATGTTGTCACATCTAGAGCACATCCAGTGCCTCATGCAGAGGAGGGAGGAGCACATGCTCCCACAGGAGGGATTCTTGTATCTTTGCAAGAAGTTCCCCAGGATATCATACGTAGAGTTCCAAGCATAATCAGTGAGAAACATGATTGTGCAGCATTGCAGCTGGAAGAAGGAGGAAAGGAGGAAGAGCAGCATTAGTTGATGAGAGGCATACACCCTTCTCTATTTTAGAGAGCCAATGTGAGGAAGAGGCAGACTGATTTGCGCTATAGAAGCAGGGGCAAGATTGCCCAATCACCTATGCAGTCTACTCTTGACATTGATGTCTCACTTCATGGAGGCATTCTACCTGGGAGGTCACCTGATCTTCAATTGATGAGAGATGTCTTGTCTTTGGGTTCACCACTCTTGGGTTTTGGATAGGTGAAGAGTTTCGAGGAGAACTTTGGCATGGGGGATGTCAAAGTAGTAGGAAACAGCATGAGTGGAACTTCACATGCCAAATCAACAGCGCTGTCACTAAGGATGATTGATCCTTATTGGAGATCTCAACTTTTGGTAGAGTACTCCAAGGATCTTGGTGCATGCATGATTCTTGATGACCAGGATGGAGATGACAGATACATGGTGAGAGATGTGGTCATCTATTCCTATGGCAGGATCTTCTTGACTAGATCTTCTAGTCTCAAGGAGAAGCTACTACATGCAGCACATGAGGACTTCTCTTCTATGCACTTTGATGCATATTTCCAGTTGATGGAGGAGTTCACTTGGGATGGAATCCAGCATGACAGATATCAGCATATGGAGAGATGCATAGCCTGGATGGTGATAGAGAGGATGTCACAGCTACCTTCCTACTCATTGGGAGTGAGGGAGAATTTCCAGTTGAGCCATTTCAGCTCAAGACCTCAAGTACATAATGGAGGAGGTATCATTTCATGTTTTGTATTTTACTTATTTCCTTTATTTGAGCAGCATGATGTAACAAGAAGAAATATTTCTTCTTGCATATTATATGATGATGTACTTGTAGCTACTTATAGAATTTATCTTGGCTATCTTTTTGATGAGATGTGGGGGAAGCCATATGTCTCTTGGTGTGCACCAATGACACCATATTGTGACTTCATGTTTTCATCTTATGAGATGACTATGGCAGCAAACAAGTGGCTGGTAAAGCACTTGTTGATTCTTATTTTGATGCAGGCGAAGGGTGCACTGCACTGGTTCCATGAGAGGGACCAAGATTCACTCTCCAGTTGTCAATTGGCAACTTGTTTTTATTGTATCTTGCTTCCATGTATTTCTGATGTGTTCTTGTTCAAAGGAAGCTTGTATGAGGGAGAGATGAGGTAGCAACAAAGGTTTTTTTTGCTATGGTGGAACTTGGGAGGGCATGGGCAAAATTCTTCCCATACTTTTCATGATATTTCTGAAGAGAAGAAAGGCACATTCATGGTGCAAGGAGGCTACCCTTCGGTATTGGAGGATCATGAGAGACTTCCATGCCGGAAGATGATCTTCTCACATAGTAGCATGATGGTGGATGGCTTTGGCATATGTAATGTCAAAGGGAGAAGTCATGGAGCCTTATTCTTAAGGCCGACACCGCTGACACATGGGAGTATGCTCTTTTTGATGGAGTGTTCCAAAGAGTATGTGTATCCCTTATTCTTGCAGATTTTTGTGAGAGGATCCTCATTGGGGAGCTTATACATGGACCTCACTTTTAGCCTACTCAATATGTATGGTAGGAAACACATCTCTGTACTTGTTGATTACTCCATTGAGTATTTGTACTTTTCCACCATGTTTGAACATTGCAATGCTCCTCAAAAGAGCAAGAGTATTTTTGGGTTTCATGGTCACTTTAGGGCCAATGTTTATGATGATAGTAGCCCATATATACATTAATTTGGGCAAGTGTATTGTTATTTTATATATGTACAACTGATATACATTGATTCTTACTTCCCCGTGTTGGGAGAACAAACATATACAACTTGTAACTTGTTGCAGGACCACTTGCCATATGACATTCTCAAGCAGCAGTTGGGAGAACTGTGCTGTATCCACTAGGGAGACCATATGTATCATCCAAAATTGCACATAACCTTGAGCCATTTTCTGATTTTGATTCCATGTGGTGATGATGTGCCATTCATCTTGAATGGAATGGTTTGGTTTTGCATGACTCATGATTTTGGAGGAAGAGTCTTTGGAGACTCCATCTTCTTCTTTCCATTGGAGGGCAATCATGTTGTAGCCCAAGATCAAAATACCTTCTACAATTATCATAAGTGGAGAAGAGGACAGCATGGGATATGCCTTCTTGCCTATCATGTACATTCATTCAGCCCACCTTCATTTCAAGAGCACAAGGTGGAGGAGACTTTTCATGAGTTACCATGCTGTAGGGTGATTCACTTCATTTGGATGATAGCATGGGTGAGGGAGGCACTCATTCACCATGTTGGTCATCACTCCCACTTTTTGGAGGCCATGAGACAGATATCATGTCTCCATTCACACTTTTCACCTTGATTGATGCAGGCACCTTGGTTTTGCACACTTGGGAGGAAGCATTGGATGACAGCTTATTTGCAGATTCTCTTGATGCAGTGATGGAGGCTATTGATGGAGGCCACATGAGGAAGAGGGGAGAAATTTTGTTCTCCTTATGTATTTTCTTGAGGACAAGAAAATATTTTGGAGGGGAGGACTATAATGTTCCAAAATTTTAGCTTCCAAGCTAAATGGAACATTAGAGTTAGCAACACCTATAGCCGGTAAATAAATGGGTAGAAAAGCCCATAAGTCTCCTAAGGAGGATTAAAAAACTCCAAATGTGAAAGGATACATTCTTTCTAGCTCAATAAAACACCTCCATGTGTGAACAAAGATGAAATGGAGCTTCTTTGACCAAGTCAACAACGCAGTTTTAGTGGAGGAGGAATCCTAGGATGGATAACGCAATTTTGGAGGGAAATGTAACTTGGGTTAGAAGTAACCTAAGTGAGTGGGGCCAAGGGCAAGAAAACTCACATATTATATAAGGAAGAGGATGGCAGCATTAATGATCATTTTGTATAATTTTAATTCTTGTCTGCCAAGAATTGTTGCTACTTTGCTACTTAGCAAATTTGTAGTGTTGTTTAGCACTGGGTGTTCCCGGGTGGGAATCCCGCCTCTTTCCTTTGAGGAGCTCATTGGGAAAGTTTGTATTCATAATTCAACATCAGTTTTTCAGGCCAATATACAGCCATCTACATCAGCACATCTTTTCCGGAGATTGTGCAGTGTTGCTCGGTGCAGCAGTGGAAGGGATTGGAATCCCGGCTTCTAAGCTAGTTTCTCATTGGAGGAAGGTTTCCTTCACTTGAGAGATTTGTTTGGAGAGCTCCAGGGCTTATTTTAGATCTGTGTATCAGACCACACATTTCTCATACCCTCCCAGCGTTGTTCCTGCTAGGGAGTGCGTTATTTTAGAGGCAGTGTTCATTGCATGGTTTGGTGGCTCTGTTGCAATGTTTCCTTGTGATTGAGAGGTTCATCCTTTCATGGGAGGAAGAAATTGAGGGTTTTACATCAGAGAAGAAATATTTCAGCCTTTATCACTCATTTAATTTAGTGTTGCAGTGATTATTCAGTCATTTCCTGAATATCACATTTTATATAGAGTGTTTGACAAGAAACGCTTGTCGGGTTATCTTGTATTTTGTATAGGAGATTAGATCTTTGTACTTCAGAATTATTTATAAATATATGATTATATCTATTATTCTCCTATCATTTTATGTTTAAACCCTCTCTTATACTGCGTAGTCCCTTGAGCAGCTGCTCCGGCATTTTGCAGTCTTGGGGTTTTTCACCATTTTCGGCTACACTAGTGTGGGAGGTTTGTTTAACCCACATAGTTCCATTTATTTTTGATATTTTATTGTATTTACATGCTACATAGATGTATCCATGGGATCCAAGTGATAGTTTCACTATTTTATTGTATACGTTGTTGGAATTGCGTTCTTCATGCATGATTTATGAGCAATCTTGAAAAAGGAATATTACAGTCAAGTTCTGGAAATATGGTTTGAACTGGGATTTTTTCACCTATAACCTTATTTAAACATGAAACATGGAAAACTTGGTGTATTCAAGAAGATGCAGGAATCTCCAATTTGTATGCCATAGTTCTAATATTTTGCAACACCTTGTAAGGACCTAATGCAAGAGCATTAAGGTAGACCCAACAATGTGACAAAGTTGGTCACATATTGTGGCTTGGAAAGAGGGCTAGAAGTCCATAGAATTTGAAGTCTTTTTCTTTCTTTCTTTATTTTTAAAGTATTTTTTTTAAGATTAATTTGGCTAACTTAACCAATGTAATTTTCATAATAAAACAATGGTTAATTTAGGATTAGTTGATAATTTAGTTGAATAAGTTTAATAAACTGTTTTGGAAACTGAACGATAGTTTCCCAACCATATGGGGATTTTGGAGAAGGATAAAATCAAACAAAATCCACCATTGTGGAGTTCTGCCATCTGTAGAGAGAAAGGAGAGACAAAGAAGTGGAAGTGAATGTAAAAACCAGCCATTAGAGGGCTCAACTCTGTGTTTTATATTTTTCAGATTATCTAAGTATTTTGTGTTTTGATTGGGATCTCTGCCTGTTAAACAACATTTTCTTTTCCAAATAATGTCTAAGTGTTTTGGTGCTTAATCGGGCTCCTTGTTTTAAATTAATTCTTTGAATCTTTATTGAAGTCGAATACTTGTATTTAAGACACACAACGAGAAATATTAATCGGATTTGCAAGCATGGTGGCTTTATAACCCTTGCATTATTATTTGTTGAATCATATTGTATTAATCATAGACCAAATATTAGTTGGACTTACAGGCGCGATGAGAACCATTGGATCCAACCGATCAATGGTGTAGGATCATACCGCAGTCAAAACGACATCACAATCCAAAGAATATAGCGGTTAAGTCTCACTTCGCAAGTCAAAATATTTCGTTTGCGATGTGAAGTGTCGTGGTGGAGGTGTAGTGCGAACCGTCAGATCCGTCCGAGATCAAACAGTGGAGATTGGAGCGACGATCCTAAATCTCAAGTTATAATAGTTAATGCTAAGGGCCATTGCGGGGTAAATTAAAAGATTTGCGATGCGAAGTTAAGGAAGCCATGTGTCGACACGACACAACATCACATCGCACATAGTATAAGGCTTAGCCTTAACATTTCAGAGTTAAGTTGCGGGGAATGCAAAGTGCGACGGTGGGACCCTTTGGTAAAGAACTCCCACACAATTGCATTTTATTTGGTTTATGTGTTGGTTTGGATTATTGTTTAAGTCTGTGTATTATATGAAGACTCTGCTGTTGATCGTGAAAAGTGTGTATGTACTAGTTTGGGTGTATGAATGTTTGAAACACCACTGTTGATTCGCAACTTATGTATGTGGCTAACCCCCGAGGTTAATATTTGTTATGAATAAAGGGGATTTGTATTTAATTCTTAAGGAACTCCATTTCCACAGTGTTATTATGACATATTGTAGTAGGTCTGCATTAATTAGTATCAGAGCAGTTTTCTTCCTAAGTGAAGATAGAAGTAGGAAGAAGAGGTCGGGGAAGAGATGAAGCGGGAAGAAGAGGCCGAGGAAGAGTTGCAAGAGGAGTAGTAGATGAAGGGCTGGGCGAAGATATTAGAGTACTGTCAGCACGTTTAGCAGCAGTAGAAGTAGGAAGGTGTAGGGACCTGGAAAATGGAGATGACAGTGAAGATGAGGAGCGAGAGGCACAACTAGATGAGCAAGAGAACAAGCCACCATAATTTAGATTACTGAGATATGTTTTGATGGCTCGCAGCAAGACAAAGCCATAGCTATCCAATTATGATGGTAGTTTATCCACGGAAGCACTGCTGAACTGGATAAGTGAGTTGAATAAATACTTCGAGTATGAAGAAATTAGTGAGGATAGAAAAATCAGATTTTCTGTCACTAAGTTGAAAGGACACACAACATTGTGGTGGGACAGTGCACAGGCAGAGAGGATAAGACTGAACAAACCTTTGATTAAGAGGGACAAGATGATTGCAAAGATGAAGAGCAAGTTCCTGCCCAAATATTACCAAATTTCCCTTTACAAGTGCAGAACCTAAGACAAGTAATAATGACTGTAAATGAATACAGAGAAGAGTTCTATAAATTGAATTTGAGGGCTGGGTATGCTGAAGATACCCCTGAGAAGACAACCAAATTTGTAAATTGTCTCCGGATGGAAATCTTGGATGAGATCAATATTTTTTCCCCAAAAAATATAGAGGAGGCATACCAGTGTCCTTTGAAGGTGGAGGGAAATATTGCAAGGAAGAATGTAAGAAGAGGATGTGGTTCTGGAAGAGGAAGAGGACAGTCCTATAGGAGAGGTAGAATTGCCGACAGTAATGAAGAAGGCAGTAGTTCGAAGACTTCAGGACAAACTGAGAAGGAAGGTAACACCAAAGGTGCAATACCATACCAGCGAGGAAGAGGTAATGGCAGAGGTAGAGGAAATAACTACCAGTGTTACAGGTGTCACAAATGGGGACACGGGTCTTTTGAATGTCTTGAAAATGAACCAGCTAGATAGAGGGGAGTGTATGTTGCTCAACCTGATGAAGCAGAGGCAACGCCACAAGAGGTGGAGAATGTGCCTGAAACAGGAGAGGCCTTGGTGTTGAACAAGGTTTTACTAAAACCAACCAAGGAGGTGGCTGACCTAACATAGAGGAAACCATTGTTCCAGACAGTGTGTATGTCACATAGAAAATGCTATAGATTGATTATAGATAGTGGAAGCACAGATAAACTGGTAGCCACTAAGATGGTGGAGAAATTGGGTTTGAAGAAGTTGAAGCATCTGAATCCATATAAGGTGTCTTGGTTGCAGAAGGGACACCAATTGCTGGTTGATGAGAAGTGTGAGGTGGAGTTTCACATTGGCAAGTACAAAGACAACGTAACTTGTGATATTATGCCTATGGACGTGTGCCATATTCTGTTGGGCAGACCATGGTAATATGATAGAAAGGCCGTCCATGATGGGGAGAAGAATTGTTATAGATTTGTGAAGAATGGGATAAAGCATATGCTAGTTCCCTTGAAAGAAGAAGAGACTGCAAAAACTAGTGGTACAAAGATATTGTTGATAGGTGGGAAGGAGTTTCTGCGACAGATTGAAGGGAATGAAGTGAACCATGCAGTTGTGTGGGGGCCTAGAGTAGTATTAGTGCATACATAAATTATTGATTTTCCTGTGGAAATACAAAACATGCTACAAGAGTTTAGTGATATTGTGGTAGATCATCTACAAGATAAATTACCACCAAAGCAGAGTATTAGTCACTACATTGATTTTATTCCAAGGGCCAGTTTGCCAAATAAGGCTGCTTACTGGATGAGTCTGAAAGACAATGAGGAGATCATGAAGCAAGTGTAGGAGTTGTTGGATTAAGGACTAGTTCGGGAGAGTTTGAGCCCTTGTGATGTTCTGATCATTTTATCTCCCAAGAAAGGAGGTGAATGGTGGATGTGCACTGATTCTTAGGCGATAAACAAGATCACTATTAGGTATAGGTTTCCTTTACCTCGAATGGATGATATGATGGATTGTCTGAGTGGAGCAGTGTACTTTTCAAAGATAGATCTGAAAAGTGACTATCACCATATCAATATTAGAGAAGGTGATGAATGGAAGACAAATTTCAAGACCATTGAAGGTTTGTATGAATGGTTGGTCACACCATTTGGGCTAAGCAATGCACTCTACACATTCATGCGTTTGATGAATGAGATGTTGAAGGAATTCATTAGTAAGTTTGTGATTGTATATCTGGATGATATACTTATTTTCAGCAAGACAAAGGAAGAACATTTATGGCATGTCAAGTATGTGCTATAAAAATTGCAGCAGAATAAGTTGTTAATGAATTTGAAAAAATGTTCTTTTCGTAAGAAATAATTGATTTATCTAGGCTTTGTAATTTCTGAGAATGAATTGAAAATGGATCTAGAGAAGGTTCCAGCCATATTTAAGTTGCCTTCTCCCAAGAGTTTGTTTGAAGTTAGAAGTTTTCATGGATTGGTGAGTTTCTACCAAAATTTTATTAAGAACTTCAGCAGTATTTGCACACCTATGTTGGATACCATTAAGAATGAAAATCAACCTTTTCATTGGAAAAAACATGTTGAGAGGAGTTTTCAGTTTTTGAAGAATAATATTACGGAAAAACCAATCCTAAAGTTGTCAGACTTCAACAAAATTTTCCAAGTTCGTTGTGATGCTAGTGGGATAGCCATTGGTGCAGTACTCAGCCAAGAAGATAAGCCAGTAGCATAATTCATCAAGAATTTAAATGAGAGCAGGCAGAAGTATACCTCTTATGACAAAGAGTTTTATGCATTCTTCCAAGCGTTGAAGAATTTGAGACATTATTTGTTGGCTAATGAGTTTTTTCTATTTTCAGATAATTCTGCGTTACAATATATTATGCAGCAGCACAAGCTGAATCATAAACACACGAAGTGGGTGGAGTAATTACAGAGTTTTAATTTTGTTTTGAAACACATTAGTGGTCAGGCCAACAAAGTGGCAGATGCGTTGAGTAGGAGTCTGATCTTTCAAGAAAGTGCAGTGCGAGTATTGGGATTTGAGCATCTCAAAGACTTGTATGAAGTGGATGCAGATTTTAAGGAAGCTTATGAAGCTTGCCAAAACCCACTATTGAGGGATAATAGTCCATGGTTGGATTATAAAATACAGGAGGGGTTGTCGTTCAAAGGAGGACAGTTGTGTATTCCAGAATGTTCTATGCGAGAGAACTTAATCCAGGAAAAGCACAGTGGAGGTTTGGCTGAACATTTTGGTATAGATAATACCTTGGATCAGCTGAGCCACTTTTACTATTGGCCAAGAATGCGAAGGTATTTACATAGGTTCGTAATCAGATGTAAAGTGTGTCAACATGCAAAGGTACACAGTCAGAATGCAGGTCTATATACACCCTTACCAATTCCGAATAGACCATGGGACTCAGTCAGTTTGGAATTTGTCTTGGGTATACTGAAGACACAGAGGGGATTCGATTCCATCATGGTGGTGGTGGATCGTTTCACCAAAATGGCGCATTTCATTCCATTCAGAAAGACAAGTGATGCCACACATGTAGCACATTTGTTCTTTACAGAGATCATCAAATTACATGGCTTTCCAAAGTTCATCATCTTGGACAGGGATGTAAAGTTCACATGCCATTTCTAGCGAACATTGTGGAAGAAGTTAGACACCAATATACATTTCAGTTCTGCTTACCATCCATAATTAGATGGGAAAATTGAAGTTGTGAACAGGAGTCTAGGAAATCTGCTAAGGAGTCTGGCTGGTGAAAATTCCAAATAGTGGGATCGTGTGCTTGCACAAGCAGAGTTTGCTTACAATGACTCACCCAAAAAAAGCATGAGCATAAGTCCTTTCCAAATCCTATATGGAATGCTCCCACATGGAGTATTTGAGTTGCGGGATTTGGGTCAGTTAGAATGTAGGAGTGCTGATGGCGAAGATTTCACAAAAGCAGTCAGCGATCTACATGAACAGGTCAAGTTGAAGCTACAAGACAACAGCCAAAAGTATAAACATCGAGTAGATTTGAAAATGAAAGAGGTACAATTCGAAGTAAGAGACTTGGTACTGGCACGTTTGCGCAAGGAGAGGTTTCCTAGAGGAGAATACAACAAATTAAAGATGAAAAAGACAGGGCCTTGTAGAATTCTTCGGAAGTTTTCTGCAAATTATTATGAGTTGCAATTACCTCCGGGTGTAGGAATCTCACCCATATTTAATGTGGTAGATCTGTACCCATAAACTGTTGTTGATTAAGGAGAACGTTTAGAGATATGAACACGAGACACCCAGGATGAAGAGAAAGCACGGGTTAAACAAATTCCTCCAGCATAGCCTTTGGAGATTGAACAGATTTTGGACACACAAGTGGCCAAGAAGACACGAAACAAAGAATATCTGAAGTATCTGGTAAAATGGAAGGACCATCCTTTGGAGGACTGTTCTTGGTTGGATTCTGCCCAGATTCAAAGCACAGGGTATTCTATATAAGAACTCATGGATAGGAGCCATGAATTTAATTTACCACGGGAGCCTGATGCAGGAGCATTAAGGTAGAGCCAACAATGTGACAAATTTGGTCACATGTTGTGGCTTGGAAAAATGGTTAGAAGTATTAAGCATTTGAAGACTTTGTATTTATTTATTTTTTAAAGTATTTTGTTTAAGTTTAATTTGGGCTAACTCAGCCAATGTAATTTGCATAATAAAACAATGGTTAATTTAGGATTAGTTGAGAATTTGTTTGAATAAGTTAAATAAACTGTTTTGGAAACTGAATGACAGTTTCCCAACCATATGGGGATTTTGGAGAAGGATAAATCAAACCAAATCCACCATTATGGGGTTTTGTCATCCGTAGAGAGAAAGGAGAGATAAAGAAGTGGAAGTGAATGTAAAAACCAGCCATTAGAGGGCTCGACTCTGTGTTTTCATTTTCCAGATTATCTAAGTGTTTTGTGTTTTGATCAGGATCTCTTTCTGTTAAACAACATTTTATTTTCCAAATAATGTCTAAGTGTTTTTGTGCTTAATCGGGCTCCTTGTTTTAAATTAATTCTTTGAATCTTAATTGAAGTCAAATAATTATATTTAAGACGCACGACGAGAAATATTAATCAGATTTGCAGGCACGGTGGGTCTATAACCCTTGCATTATTCTTTGTTGAATCGTATTGTATTAATCACAGACCAAATATCAATCAGATTTACAGGTGCGACAAGAAACATTGGATCCAGCCGATCAATGGCAGAGGATCATACTCCGGTCAGAGTGACATCGCAATTCGCAAAAGATAGCAGTTAAGTCTCACTTCGAAAGTCAAAAGATTTTGTTTGTGATGCGAAGTGCCATGACAAAGGTGTAGCGCGAACCATTAGATCTGTCCAAGATCGAATGATGGAGATTGGAGCGACGATCGAAAATCACAAGTTATAACAGTTAACGCTAATGACCATCACAGGGTAAATTAAAAGATTTCCGATGTGAAGTTAAGGAAGCCATGTGTTAACGCGGTGCAACATCACATCACGTAGAGTATAAGGCTTAGCCTTAAAATTTCAGAGTTAAGTTGTGGGGAATGCGAAGTGCGATGGTGGGACCTTCCGATAAATAGCTCCCACGCAGTTGCATTTTGTTTGGTTTATGCGTTGGTTTGGATTATTGTTTAAGTCTGCGTATTATATGAAGACTCCACTGTTGATCGCGCAAAGTATGTATGTATTAGTTTGGGTGTATTAATGTTTGAAACACCACTATTGATTCACAACTTATGTATGTGGCTAACCCCCTAGGTTAATATCTATTATGAATAAATGGGATTTGTATTATGTCTTAAAGAACTCCATTTCCGCAACGTTATTCTGACATGTTGCAGTAGGTCTGGATTAGGACCATAGTACTTTGGCGATAATTTATTATTCATCTTAGCTTGCTTGAGGGACATTAATTTGTGTGGTTGTACCCATAAAAATACACAGTCGCCTACATCAAAAATTATTTTTCTGTGATGCTAATCTACCTGTTGTTTTATTCGATTTTGCAGAAAAGTTAGGTTATCCTTTAAGAGTTGGAGTACTTGTTGTTGATTCTTAAAGTGATCTTCCACCGATTTAAAATTATATTTTTCTCTAAATATGATGTGATGGATGGTGTATGATAAGCATAAAGTGCCATAAATGGGGTCATTTTTGCTGTAGTGTGGAAAGAAGTGTTATACCACCATTCAGCTAGAGGTAACCACTTGGCCCATTGTGTTTGTTTATCAGATACAAAGCAACAAAGATAAAATTCCAATCATTTGTTCACTATCTCATTTTTCCCATCAGATTGAGGATGATAATATGAGCTATGATATTTGAGTACCCAGACAAGAAAATAATTTTGTCCAAAAATTTCCAGTGAAAATGGGATGTTTGTTACTTACAATAATCTTTGGGTTTCCATGTAGATTTTGAATTTCTTCCATAAATGCAGTAGCAATTGTATTGGCTTTAAATGGATGAGATAATGCACAAAAGTGTGCACACTTGGTAATTTTATCAACTACCACCATGATGACAATCTTTCCTTCAGACTTAGGTAAAACTGTGATAAAATCCATTGAAACATCCTCCCAATGTTGAATTTGAATGGATAAAGGTTGTCGCAGACCTGGTGTCTTAATTGTCTCAAATTTATTTTGTTGGCAGAGCAAACATTCCACCAAAAAATTTTAAATATTAGATTTAAGGCCATCCCAAAAAAAGTTCTTTCTTGACCCCGTGGTAAGTTTTTATATATGTCGAGTGTCCTCCTAAGGGAGAGTTGTGCAATTCCAAACGAATCTTTTGTTTTAGTTGGGAATTATTACAAAGATATACACGATATTTGTACCATAATGAATCATTTTTCCAGTTAAATGTATTAGATGTACTGAGATCTTGTTGCAACTTTTCAATGAGTGTCCACACTTCTTCATAATTCTCCCATTCCTCCCTTGCTTTAGTTATCTAATCTGGTTCGATAATATAAATGGCACAAAGAAATTCTTCCACATCCTCATCCTTTCTTGAGAGTGCATCTGCAACAACACATAGCTTCCCTATTTTGTAGATGATTTCAAAGTCATAACCCAAAATCTTTGTGACCCCATTTTTTCCGCTCTTATGAAGATATTATTTGTTCCAAAAAGTATTTAAGACTATCATGATATTTTTTTACCTTGAAGTGTCTTCCCATTAGGCAAGGTCACCATTTCTTTAGATCATGTAGAATTTCCAACATTTCCTTCTCATAAATAGGTTTTGGTAAATATTTTTCTTTAATTGGATGACTTTCAAAAGAAATGGGTCTTCCTTCTTGCATTAAAATGGCACCAATTCCATTTTGTGAGGCATCACATTCCACAATAAAGGTATTTGTGAATTCTGGTAGAGCTAAGACCGGTGCTTGGCACATTTCCTCTTTAATATGTTCGAAGGCCTTAGTTGCTTCTGGAGTCTAAAAAAATACATATTTCTTCAATAATGTTGTTAGAGGTGTTGCTATTCTCCCATACTTATTAACAAACTTGCGATAATAACCTATTAACTCGAGAAATCCTCGCAGATTCTTTATGGTTGTGGGGATTTTCCATCCCTTAATGGCTTTAACTTTTTTAGGGTCTACCTTAACACCCTCATGAGATACAATATGATCCAGATATTCCACCTCCTATACTCCAAAGAAACATTTGGAGGTTTTTTCATATAATTGTTTCTCCTCCAATAGTTTGAGCACCCTATCAAGACGTTGAACATGATCCTTCCAAGACTTGTTGTAGATTAGTATATCATCAAAAATGCTAACAAAAATTTTGTAAGGAAGGGTTTGAAAATGGAATTCATCAACCCTTGAAATGTACAAGGTGCATTGGTAAGGAAAAAAGGCATGACCAAATACTCATAATGACCCTCATGAGTTCTAAATTTTTTTTTCGGAAGGTCTTCAGTCTTCATTCTAATTTGATGATATATTCAATGAAGATCCAATTTGGTGAAGTAAATTTCTCCATGTAATTCATCCAATAATTCATCAATGACAAGAATGGGAAATTTATCTTTAATATTGAGCTTGTTGAGCTCCCTATAATCCGAAAACATGCACCATGATCCATCCTTCTTGTGCACCAATACTACTGGGGAAAATAAAGAACTTTGACTAGGTTGAATTATACCGACCTCTAACATTTTTGCAATCATATGTTCAATTTCACTCTTTTAGGCATAGAAATATCTGTAATGCCTGATGTTTGTGGGAAAACTTCCTGGAATCAAATGAATAACATGATCATGATCACGAATAGGTGGAAGGCCTTTGGGAGTCTCAAATACCTTGGAATTATTGTCCAAGAATTTTTGGAGATATGGAGAAATATATTATTTCGATGTTTGAATCTATAGTGAGCATAATTGTGAAATTATACCTCGTTGTTATTTATTTATAAGTTTTGTCATGAAATTAGAGCTGATTATCTTTCCTGGTTTCCCTACGATACCCATTAATTCAACTTCGCTCCCTTGCCAAAAAACATTCAAGAAATGTTCTTGAAAAGTAAAAGCTATATTACCTAAATATTGTAACCATTGAACTCCTAACACAACATCAACACCACCTATTGGAATGGAAAGCATTGGGATATTTAATACATATTCCCCCATGGTTAGCTTGATATTATGGAACTTTCTAGATAGATTTATAGTTCCTCCATTTGTAACCATCACTTGACACTTTGGTGCTAGATATTAGTAAGAAATTCAATTCCTTGGCTATCTTACAATGAATAAAATTATGGGTACTACCTGAATCAATCAACATTATTACCTTTTTTATTCTTGATATGTCCTTCTATCTTGAGAGTTTGAGGAGTGGTAATTCCTACCATTGCATTACAAGATATGTTAGGATTCATTTCTTCTTTCTCTAAGGTCGTTTCCTGGTGTATATCCTCTTCTTTTGAAGTTTCTTGTTCATTTTCTTCCTCCTCTTCACAATCTATGTAAAATAATTTCTTCTCAGCACACGTATGACCTTTAGTGTATTTGTTATGACAATTGTAACAAATCCCTTTTGCTATTTTTTCTTCCAATTGATGTGGTGTCAACCTTGTAGGTTGTGGAATGCTAAGTGAAACAACAGTTCCATCTTTATAGTTGTGAGTGGTAGGCTTACTTGTTCCATAATTTTGCTTTCAATTTTTCTTGCCAACCTGAATGCCTTCTCCTATGAATCAAGTTCCCAAAGACGAACCTCATGTTGGATGTTATCCTTTAAAGTACCTATGAATACATCAATCCTATGTTCCTTTGGAATATCATTTACCCTTATATTCAATTTTTAGAAGTCCTCAGTGTGCTCCGCCATTGAACCCTTTTGTTTGAGATTTATCAATTGGCTAAAGAAGGTGTTTCTATTTGTATCTTTATAATGTCTTATCATTTACTCCATAAAAATTGACCAACTGACAAGTTGTTTATGAGAAAAAATCCATCGATACAATACAAATTGATTGGGTTCTAAAAATAAATTTTCAATGCGTACCTTTTGTGTGTGTTGCACATTATGGATATCAAAATATTGCTCCATCTATAGTATCCATGTTACCGGATCCTTGCCATCAAACTTCCTCATATTAATCTTTGGAATATGGTGGCTCTTCAATCAAACATTAGAGTCTATGAAATCACGATTAAAAATTATTTTGTTCTCAACATGAGTTTCATATAATACATTTTCTCCATTAGGAAGCATTTGTTGCAGAAACTTTGTCAAAATTTCCTTCAAACCTTCCATCTATACTTCTAAACCATTCTTCCAATCTTCCATGTTGCCTTTAATTTTTTCTTCTATTCCATCCTTCAAACCTTCCATTTTTGATTTTAAATCATTATTCAAAATTTCCATATATGTTTTTAAACCATTCTTTAAACCATCCAATTTATATTCCATTTCATTTTTGGTTACCCTTTGCGAGAGCAACATTTGTTTCACTTGGTCTTGTAATTTTGATATATCATGTTTCATTTCGTCCTCTTATTCACATGTCATAGTATAGTTTTTTGGTTTCTTAATAGGTGTTTCCATTTTCTTTCTTTGAGTTATTTTGGAATGAAATAATAATATTTACACTTCACTATGCCCCTTGAATCACTTCAAACTGAATTTTCAAACAAAACCTATGCAAATTAAAAAAAAAATGCACACATTTTTCTTTGCTTTGTAGGAGCTCGATATTGAATCCGTTGTATCTATATAATTTCTGAGCCCTAATATTTGAAATTAAATTCTGTAGTATCCCATATGAGTCTTATTTCCAATGCCATGGGTCAGACCTAATTTGGATTCTTCAAGATAAAGTTATGCCCAATCTCCCATAATGACCTAATTATGGACTGGTTTTAAAAGAGTGAACGTGTATGGAGTGCCATGTGTCACTGTTTCGACCTTCAGATATTAAAATGATACACAAGAAACCATAGTATATGTAATTTCAACCACTTTTTATAGAATTAAAATATGACGCCTGAAACTAAAGTTATGACGATTTTCCCTTGGTCACGTGTTTGAGATGAAATTCTGGAGCCTACAAAAATCATAACTTCCTCAGATCATATCTCCAAAAATATAGAGAACCAAGATCTAAAATTTTTACAAGACGTTCACCAGTATTTCGACTCCACGTGTTTCAATTTCAACTTCCAAATCTTCGTAGAAAAATATTTATAGAAAAAATGACAAGATGACCTATTTTAAGAAGTGAAACCCTAGAATCCAAAGCTCTTATACCAAATGTTATGCAACCAGCTCACAAAATAGAATAAAAGATAGATCAAAAACTTAAAAATTATCCACTTCGAGGGGGAAACCTCCTTTAAATTATATAAATGAAAAATTATTGGATGATACAGATGACAAAACCTACTTTCTATATATAGGAGTCTAAGGGGTCACAATATAATCATAGCCTACATAACAATAATAATGTAAGGGCACAACAATAACAATAAAGGGGCTACACTAACAATAAAAATAAGGGGATACACTAGTATTATAGGGACCTAACAATAAAATCCTATATGATCATCTAGAAAGAAGTCGATAATGGAAATATTTTCCAGAGGTATTGCAGCTAAAACACGCATTTGCATACAAAAGCTGAAGGGCTCAAATCTGCAGCATCGTAGGAAAGTAACTATTGATACCAAAATTTCTATCAAGTAACCACATGAAAGAAAAGAGGATATTACTTGTAGATTCGTTTTGGATAGAAAAAGTTTTCTCGATCATCACATTTACTTGCAAAGCCAAATTTTAAGTCAAACATGGGGAGGAGTCAACAATAAGTGAGAAACAACATAATAAACCTAACCATGTAAATGTAGCGGGAAAAATACCTAGCGAAGTCTAGAGGCTTCAAATCGACCGAGATTCTCATGTTATAAACCATAGTATTATTTCCTAATTTCTTATCACCGCAGACAAGGTCCAACATGCCATGTGCCTAGGAGGGGAAACATAGTAGATTAGTACGTCATTTTTTATCGTGTCCATTTAATCAATATACCTATGTAAATATATTGTAATGATTCCATATTTAATTTTCATTCAAAAATATAATTTAATCATTTAACCTTATTCTTATTGCATGAAAACTTATGGTGAAAGTATATGGGCTTAAAATTTATTTTTATGTTATGCCTTATAAGTGTTACAAGTGGTATCAGATCCCCAAGTTCCAATACTACTACCTTATTGGGCTAGTGTAGTGATGATGAGTGTTTTGATGTGCATAGTGAGAGAAAGAGAATGTGGAACACAACGACGAGAGGAGCTAGAAGTGTACCCCTACCAAGATCAATGACAGAGCCCGGTTCTATAACAATTCAGGAAGCGAATGCAGAAATGTGGGTACAATTGGGTGCATAACGAAAAAACCAAACATCTATGCTACTATGAATTGTCCAACAACTGAAATCTGAAATGGTTTGACTGAGAACAGACAATGAAAGACTAATGTGGGATCAAGAAAAAATTATAAAGAGTCTCTTGGATAAACAGAGCCATAGGGAATCTTGACCTAGTCCTCACAATGGAACCAAGGATCGTGAACCCCATCATGGAAAAGAGAATATCCTGGAAGGAAGTGATATGCATAGAATTGAAGGAGACAAAGATTAAGAAGATTCTAGTAAGATTTCTGATCAGAGGAGAATTAAATAATAAACTCGAACTACAGGGTGAATTTAAAAAATTCAAGGCCCTAACATTTGATGGGGAAGTTGAAATTTTTTTGAAGTCTGAATCATTAACATGAATAAATATTTCCAAATTTATGAGTATGAAAATAATCTCAAAACCAGAATGGATATTTATCAACTTCAAGGGAAGGCCACCTTATGGTGGGAAGGGGTGAGAACTATGTGGGGAATTGAGTTGCAGGAGGTGACTTGGGAGGAGTTTCAGAAGTATTTTAAAAATAAATACCTAACAAAATGGTTTTATTATGAGAAAGTAGAGTTTCATAATATCAAGTTAGGACAACTGTCTATGGACGAGTTCATGACCAAATCTACATCCCTATTGCGTCATGTATCATACATATGTGAAGAGAAATCTAAAGTTTCAACGCTTTGTTAGCATCCTACCTGAATTTATGAAGGAGAAATTGGAATTCAATAATCCTAAAACTATGGATTAAGCGATTCGAAAAGATCGATTTTTCTACTAACAGATGAAACAGAAGGGGAAAGGTGGTAAAAATTGGCCCAACAAGAAGGGGAAGAAAAATTACAGTGTACTAAAAGTATGAAATCTACTAATGTTAGGAATGCTTATAAGGGGTAGCATGGTAGGCATTCTACAGGACATCAACAGAGGACCAAAAATGAAGGCGGGTTGAGGAAAACATAAGCATCCAGCAAACCAGAAAACATTCAAACTCCAAAACCACCTTTGCAGTGTTGGGGTTGTGGGGAACCCCACTATTACAAAAAATTCCCCCATCATTCTAGACCAGTGTAAGTTTCCAATGTATAGGAGGCTTCTATATTTGGTGAGATAGCAATAATTATGCCAAGTATTAATGTCATGTTAGAGGATCATCAAGCAGATTATCAACCTACCATGACAGAGCTGTAAGGTAAGTTGTTTAACCAAACTGGGTCTATTTTAGTAGATCTGGGTGAAAGCTTAAGTTATTCCAATCCCAAAGTAGTGGAAAAATGTCAATTGCAAATTCATACATTAAAAAACCCTTGGATGGTACAACTATCCACTAGGGCCAAAAGAAGAGTGAGTGTTAAAATACCAAACAAATCTATTGACATAGGGGGTCATCAGATTAAATATGATTTGAATATATTTCCATTAGGATATTATGACATGTTGATTGGAATGGATTGGTTAGAAGGACATTTGTCTATAGTTAATTGTGAGAAAATTCCATTAGTTACCTTGTTGAAAACGATGTCAGGAAATAAATATGAGGGGTTAAAAATCTAGTAAAGTTATGTCTCATTACTATTTCTTAGCTAGGTAAATGTATTAGGAAGGGTTTCATGCTATATGTTGTCCAAGTGGGATTCTCCAATTATAAGGGTAAAGTTGCCACCTTAGCAGATATAACAATAATCCAGGACTTCGTTGATGTGTTTCCTCATAATATTCTAGGACTACCCCAAAAAAGAGACATTGAATTTACAATTGAGATAATTCTGGGGACAACACCAATGTCTAAAGCCCTATACCATATGAGTGTGCCTAAGTTAACTGAAATCAAGATGAAGTTACAAGAACTTCTTGATAAAGGATACATCTGTTTGAGCGTGTCACCTTGGGGAGATCTGATATTATTTGTGAGAAAAAAGGATGGCACCCTGTGACTCTGTATTGATTACAAGCAACTTAACAAGCTAACAATTAAGAATAAATACCCACTGCCCATAATTTGTGATATATTTGATCAGGTCAAAGGCACGATAGTTTTCACTAATATTGATTTATGGTTGGGATATCATCATATCTAGGTAAAGGATGAAGACATTTGTAAGATGAAATTTATAACTCGTTATGGTCATTACGATTTTGTGGTCTTACCTTTTGGGTTGACCAATGCACCAACAACATTCACGAGTTTCATGCATAGTATTTTCCATCCCTTTTTGGATAAGTTTGTTCTGATATTTATATATGACATTCTAATTTATTCCATAATGTTAGAGGAACATAAGGAACACTTGTGTATGGTACTGCAAGTCCTACGGGAGAATCAATTATATGCTAAATTTAGTAAGTGTGACTTTTATAAAAAAATAAATTCAATATCTCGGGCATGTCATTTCCGCTGAAGGGATAGTTGTTGATCATGAAAAGATCAAACCTATTATGGACTGACCTGTACCTAGAAATGTAGTAGATATACATCCGTTTATGGGTTTGGTGGGATACTACCATTGCTTTATTGAAGGATTCTCTCAAATTTCTTATCACATTACCTCCTTGCAAAAGAAAGGAATTTTTTTAAAATGGAACAATGAATGTTGACAAAGTTTTGAATGGTTAAAGAAGTTACTAACCACCGCCCCTATATTAAATATTGCTGACCAAAACAAGGAGTTCATGGTATGCAAAAATGTCTGTCAAGAAGGGGTAGGGGCAGTGCTAACACAAGATGGGAAGATGATAGCATATGAGTCATGAAAGTTGAAACAACATGACCAGATATATTATTCTTATGATTTAGAATTAACTGTAGTAGTCCATGCATTGAAATTTTGGAGGAATTAACTTCTATCTAAAATATTTTTGTTACTGACAGACCTTTATAGTCTAACATTTTATTTTAAATAATCTAATTTAGACACATGCCAAGAAAGATGGAATTCTTTTCTTAGCGACTTTGAATTTGATAATAAACACTTAAGAGTGAAGGAAAACCATGTTTCAGATGCTCTAAGAAAACGATTGCATTGTGTATATGAACTCCATTATAACTAGATAACATTTAAAATTTTGGAGAAAATTAAAGACGCTGCCCGAAATGATCCAGAATACATTTTTTATGGAATTAAGCCCATTGAATCATCATCCTAGGGAATGAGTCTGATTATATCATAAATAAGTACCAAATATTAAATTTTAAGGGGAGAATATATGTTCCCAACCAGATTTCAGTTAGACAACTAATTCTGGACGAATTTCATACAATTCCTTATGCTTCTCATCCTAGATACCATAAAATAGTTTCAGCAATAAAAAAGATTACTTTTGGCCAGAGATGTGAAAATAGATTGTAGATTATTTAGTGATGTGTTTGGAATCTCAACAGGTTAAATCAAAAAACCATCAACCTGCTCATATGTTTCATCCATTTCCCATACTTGAGTGGAAATGAGAAGTCATTACACTCAATTTTACTATAGGACTACCCAGATTTAAAATACATAACGATTCTATCATGGTATTTGTAAACAAAATAAACAATACAACTCATTTTATTCTGGTGAAATCTACTTATAAGATGGTACAAATTGTTGACATATTTATGAAAGAAGTATTTTGATTACATGGCATCCATAGAGTGGTTATTTTAGAAAAATATGTAAAATTCACCTCTACATTTTGGAAAGCTCTCTTCATAGGGTTGGGAACCCAGATTCAGTTCATCACTGCAACCATTTTCAAACTGATGGGAAGAATGAACATGTGAATGAAGTGCTTGCGGACATGCTATGGATGTATGTCATGCAACAACCCATGAAGTGGGAGGAATACCTGCATCTAGTGGAATATTCCTATAATAACAATTATCATGAATCTTTAAAGATGATCCATTTTGAGTTATTGTATGGGAGGAGGTGCAAGACGCCTACCAATTGGATCAATCCCAAAGATAAGTTAATGTTGGGACCCAATATGTTGGGAGAAATGGAGCAAACAGTGAATAAAGTTCGACAAAACTTAAAAACTACTCAAGATAGACAAAAGGCTTATGCTGACCGAAAAATGACTTATTGAGAATTTAGATTTGGGGATCATGTGTATGTTCTAGTTAAGCCAAAGAAGAGCACCCTAAGATGGGGTGGGTGTGCAAATATTGCCCCTAGATTTTGTGGCCCTTTCTATATATTGGAGAGAGTTGGGCCAGTGCCCTATCGGTTAGCGCTACCCAGTCATATAAAAATGCATAACATGTTCCATGTCTCATTATTAAATAAATACATATATGATCCTAAGAATGTGATTCATTGGTAGAATATACATGTAAAAAGAGATCAAGTAATGTATGTATATATATAAGATGAGAATTTGACTTATTATTCCACTCTAAACATTTTTTTAGAGTATATGATGATTTAATGACAACTAACTAAAGGAGTGGGTGTGCGACAGGTCTATTATCAACCTATTTTACCCCTTAGGGTTAGTGTTCATTAGTCTATAAGGAAATTTTACCTTTTCTAGACATTAGACCTACATTTTTTCTAGTTTCACCCACAGTAATATGGATGCAGGCCTATGGGTGCGACTGGAGCCTCCTAGTCGCTCTCAGCCCCTTTTATGCGTGCGACAAGGGTATTTTGCATTTTTTTCTATTTCTGCGACCGAGGATGCCTTCTAGAGTGCCATAGTCCCTAGGAGATTAGTTTGACTTATCACCTATTTGATCTAGCCTAGACATATCCATAGTTTTCCATAACTTCTCGTCATCCTGAATGTCTACATTCATTCTCTTGGGACATATCTTCTACCTATTTATACTATAACATTTTAGAGGATCATACTAGTTTTGGAGAGCCATCTTGAGTCTATGTTGCCATGTTTCCATTTGTTAGAGAGCTTGTGAGGTATTTACTACTTGATTTTTGGTCTTCATGCTCATTTCCTTGATATAGTGGGGAGAATCTGTTGTATTGTGAAGAGGAATATTTGAGGTAGAGGTATAAGCTTATAATTTGGTTTCTTTTCATGATTAATAGAAACATATGTTCCTTCCCTGTATGAATTTGTATTCAGTGTGCTATATGTTTAATACTATGATATCTTGATCTAACGATATTTCGAGGAAGGTCACTTGTTGTCTCCATGTATTTGAGGTTGTGTGTAGGGATCGAGATCTGTTGCGGACGTGGTAGATCACTTGAATGGAGTGTGGGAATTTGCATCAAACCAAAAACCCTTCCCTGATATGCAAGGAGGCCAGGTGCACACATATTTCCTAGTAGTGTAGAACCAACTCCTTGATGCATATTTGATCATTTGGGTTGGGGCTCTGTTATATTTCTATTGGTCTTTCCTTTTGTTGTATGGTGAGCTAATTTGGACACATGATCACAGAGAAATATATCCTTGCATGGAAATTTAGATGCAACAAAACTGGTGCTTTGTGTCCTCTTTTCTTCTGATCTTGATTGATTTATCTCCTGTATTGGTTTTTTAAGTTTTCTCCCATTTTTACGACTCTTTATGACCATTTTCAGGGTTTATTTTCTGAATGTTTTACTTTTTTCTTGACCTAAGCATGAGTTTTTAGGAAATTTTTGATTTTTTCCCCAATCACTCCCACAATGGGTTATCAGTGTGACTGGATGATCCCAATCGCTCCCATGCAGTTAGCAATAGAGAGACCAACCAAAATTTCCTTATCCTATGCATGTGACGTGTCTTTTAGCCCTGAAAAATCAACTTTTTTCTTCTGAAGTTCCCATGTCTTATTTCGATCAGTCTGAGCTTCCTGCTTACAGGCTGGATATGGTCCAAAACTATTTTCATTTGTTCGATTTCCTTATATTTTACATACTTCATTGGGATAGGTTTTTGTCTTCTGTTGAACATTGATCTTCTTGTCTTTTGCTGATCTATTATAGATTTGTTAGATCTATAGTTTTATGTTACTGATCAGTTGCTTTTATGTATGGTCCGATCCATTTTTTATTGGTTTATCTGAAGTCTTCCATCACCCTTTTCATTCAAGGAGTTCTTGAAGTTTTGTTTCGATGATTTAGGTTGAAGCTTGAATTTTTCCTCTGGATCTAATGTTAATATTTGATTGGTTGTTTTCAGTGACTGTTTAGACCTATTCTATATCTTACTTTCAGGATTTTGTGGCCTTTGTGCACTCTGTCACTTGTTTTTGAGTGATCTCTCTTTCTTTTGGTTGTTTTTTTCACAATTAGTGGTGTTTTTATTGGTTGTGCAATTGTCATCTAGACAAGTTATTTTGAGTGTGTTTCATTGCTTCTTATAACGCTCATCTGATCTTGTTTAGGCCTTCATGTCTCTAGGGTTTGGTTTATACCTTTTTAGTACATTGGCCTTGGTTGAGCCATTATGATACAACCCTAGCATTATTGACATTTCCTTCCCTCTTTCACTTTTGGATTTCGGTTTGATCACTTTGAGTGTGTTTGTTTAATTGGCTTTGTTTTCCTAGCTGCAACACTTTTGGAGTGCTTTGTGTTCTTTCTTGGGAACTTTTATTTGGTTACTTTAATACTCATTTTTGTTTTGTTTTTGGCTCAACGATCTTATAAATTTGGGATTATTTTCATTTAAGAGAATTTAGTAAGAGGTGCATCACAATAGGCATTGGTGTGTTGTGAAAACTCTTACCCTCATGTAGTTAGATTTCATTGAAGTGAAAATAAAAAATTGCATATATCTGCATTAGGGTGACTAGAAATAGTCATTCAAACCATCTCAATTTCACACTACATCCTGACTGTGTAAATAACAACCATTTAAAATCAACACATTAATAAAATTAACTAGATTATTATTTTATTTTTATTGGTAGTACACCAACACTAGCTTAGGCTAGGGTCTTGGAGATAGGAGAGTGAGTTGATTGCTATAAGACTACAAAATAAACTTAGCAGCTTGTAGTAGGGAGATAAATCCATTTTGAATAGTGCGGTCTTGGAATCCCTTTCTAACAAGAGGACCAAGCATGAGGTCACACTTGGGCTAGGTGGGGTGACATGGCCCATTTCGCTTAGTTTCGGGTGGCGCAATATAACAGAATTTGCACGCATACAAACAATGTTATTAGCATTTGTTGTAGAACTTGGGGACCAATTGGGAGGAAAATTTCAAGGGGGTTTCAATATTATCTCTTTTTCAAGTTAAGTGTCCTACCCTTTCATGTGGATTTGTGCTACGATTGTCCCCCCAGGCCGTGTTATTGTCATTGGTAACCATAGTGACCTATATTTTAGGTCTCATACGCAGGTGAAACATTGGGGTCATATTCTTTTTACTTGGGAGAAATATTAGTCATACTCTCTTATTCCTCTCGGGGGGTGTTCCAGTTATAGTGAGGGCACTTGAGCCAAGTTCGTAGCTAAAAGGGTTGGGAAGAAGTTCACTAATATAATTGTTCCACCGCCAGCTTCTTTGTATTTTGGTTTGTGTGTGCTATATTTTAGGATGTTTCTAGTGTGTGTGTGTTTTTTTGAGAAAGTATTTTTGGATCTAGGGTGTTTAAACTAACATAGTTATATTAATTTATAAATTTTCACCCTGGATGAATTTATCCGCTGTTAGTCACGTCGCCTCCATGATTTACATCCTGAACGAGGTGGACTTATCACTCCTGCACAGAGACTGTTTGTCAATGCTCAAGAATTAGACCAACACATATTCTTGGATTCTATACCTATTCCTTATTATAGTGATCTGATCTCTATGGAAACTTTGGCATAAGATTCTATTGCTCCTGCCAATCCACCTTTCACCGATCCACTAGGAATTGCATTGTTGCAGCTGAATTCGGATGCTCTCACACTCGCTTATAGTTTTGTTACTTTGTTAGTTGTCTACCCTATGGAAGATTCTGAGACCTCGTTACCTTCTCCATAAATAGTGTTTGCTACCATGTCATCTTTGTCACCTCTTAGTGGGGCCATATCTACTCCTCCATCTACACCTCTCACTTCTTCTTAGGGAATTCGACCAGTATCGTCTATATATCCTACAAATTTCTCGAATGTTTCAATGCCCACACCATATTTTATCCTGACCATGGTGCCTCATCCTAGTTAGCCATTAGGATTAGGAGTCTTTTCCCCCAACTTTCCTGAACCAAAAATTTGTGTTCCTTAATTAGGCGTGGTTACTTCTGGAAATATGTGGGGGGGGGGGGGGGTCGTCAATTGTTCCTAGTCAATCTGGGGGCAACGTTGCATTTAATATGTCACGAAACATGTATAGTTATCTTTTTGGAGGGATACAACCCTCCAACACCTTTCGTAGGGGGGCTAGTTTACCTAGGGGAAACCCCACTGCCAGTACCATCTCCCACACATATTATCCTCTTTATGACAGTCCTACTGTGCAGAGTGGTCCTTATTTTCCTCTTGGGTACAACCCCATGAGCATCCATTCTCTTGGGGGTTCTTTTCTCTCTGGGGTCATATCCCCTGGGGGGGAGCATCCATTCACTAGTCATTCTGGTCCGCATCAGACTTATGACAGGGAAAACCCTTTCTTTCACCAGCAAGTGCATCATTATAATCCTTATATGGGGGGACAAAAATGTTGGTCAAGGGATTCCCCTGCCTATGATCCATTTAGCCAACTCCATAATCCATTCTTATCTTCTCTTGATTTACCATATTTGGCGAAGTTTACTAATGACCCCATTTGTCATGATCCCTGGTGGCCACCCATGCCTACTAAAATATTGTCCGATATTCCCAACTTTTATGGAAATCCTGGGGAGAATCCATCCACCCACATTACCACCTATAATTCATGGCGTTCTTTTAATTCTTTGGTGGATGATTATCATGTTAAAATTCGATTGTTCCAACAGACCCTAACTGGGGATGCTTCCAAATGGTACATTGAATTGGACACAATATCCTACAATGAATTTTCCTCATTATCTCAGACTTTCTTGACACACTTTAAGTTGTTGACGATTTATGATATTGATTCCGACCTCTTTTCAAATTTTGAATAAGATAACGCCACTCTAATATTTTACTATATTCACGAATGACATTGATGCAAGAGGTTGGTTAGAAAAAAAGACGTGTCTATGTTTAGAGTGGTCACTAAGGAGCAAAACATCTTAGCTTCCCGAAAAATGGATTTAATGTACTCACAGTTGGATATGCTATACGAAGTGTTTCCTAATGCCCCTAGGTCGTCAATCGAACCTACTAAACCTGTTCCCAGCCCACATGTCAACGACGTGATTAGGTTTGTTTCTGATTCAGTGAGCCAACTTTCTTCCCAACTTGGGAAATTTATTGTTACATCTCAAGCCCCAAAAAATGTGTTTGGCTCTGCTAAAGCAACCTCTCCTGAGTATTTTACTAGAATTCTTACGGTGAATTATACTCAACCGAAGAACAACCAAATATCTGGTGGTAATAAAAATAAGAAAAATAAACAAAAGAATCAAACTGCTCAAGATAATCAACCACATCCTCAGAATCAGGGATGGGAAACTAGTGAACATTGTAATAATATTAAATTCCCTTGTAAAATATGTTAAAGTGACCACCTCACTCATGATTTCCCTCAGATGGATGAAGTCCATATCCTCCTTTCACCACCCTCTACTCAACAACCTATCATTTTGACTCATCCATTCCCTGCAAAACCTCAGAAATAGATGGTTGTTCAACCTCATATGCCTCCGCAAGGGGACAATGAGGGGTCATCTTCTCATCCCAACCGTATTTCATCCATATTTGTGTGCAAGGAAGACATGAACGTGACCACACGAGCTAAATCATATGATGTACCTGAGCCGAGTTCTTCTTCTAAGGACTCACCAACTCCACCTAATTCCACTGGACCTCTCACTTTGGATAAGTATTTGGAACCTGTCTATCACCCCCAAAGGGTGTTCTTCATAAGAAAATACCTAATCCTTTTGCCCGAGCTGCTCAACATTATAGTATTGTTGAAGATCTTTCCCAGGCCCCTTGTGCCATGTATGCCCTAGAGGTTTTGAAAACATGTCCTCAGTAGGGAAAGGCCTTTTTTTTCGTGATTGGTGGAGTCAATCTATCTGATTCGAGTCTCATCACATTTAATTCTAGCAAGATACTCCTCGCCTTTCCCATCAAATTGATTTTTAGATCATTGTGCGTGTTTTCCAGAAGAATATTTATCGCACTTTGGCGGATGAAGGCTCTTCCACATGTGTCATGTCAGCATTGTGCTGGAAGCCTCTTGGCTCTTGAACTCTCGACACATCCAACGCCACTCTCCAAGCCTTTGACAGACACAAATTTGTACCTAAGTGGGTTCTTCCAAAGGTTTCCATCGAGTTAGGAGGAAAAAATGTGTATGTCGATGTTGAAGTTATCGAAACCTCATTGGATTACATCCTACTCCTTGACCATAGTTGGTTTTATGCCATGACAGAAGTTATATCGTCTATATTATGCTTGCTTTGGTTTTCTCATGAAGGAAATATTTTCACTATCGATAAACTTGACTATTGCGTGCCATCAACAAGGATTTCCACCACAGGGAATTCAGTAACAATCTTGGGTGTCACCCTGGTCGATTTAGAGTGTTGGAGAGGGACTCTTCAAAAGTTAAACTCTTATATGAGTTTTCCCTCTACTCCTTATGCCTAACACTCCTACCTCTACCACTACTCACTACCATATGATCTCATCACGCACCAGTGGAACCCATCTTCTTGAACATCCCTAGGTTGTGTCCTCTTATTCTGATATTGATCAATATGGTGATTCTATGCCTTTAATCCTAGCAAAACTTTCTTATCATGCTATCTAGCTGGCTTCCTGTCATTTCGGAACCACCTGATGATTTATTTTTCCTTGGGATATTTACCAACCCCCCTCTTATGACTTTCTCGAATTCCCATTACCATCTGATGAAGCTATTCAAGCAGTGATGTCAATTTTCAACCGTCCTTGGGGAGATTTTCACCATTGTTCTTCTTTCTTTCCCCCCGTGTCTCATAAAACCCTAGCTTCCTCTTGTAATGCCAATATTTCCCCACATGTAAAATGGGTTTTTTCCATTTATTCTGAAGGGAACTTGGCCATTATTTCTGTTACCATTCCCATCAATATTTCCACGAAACCAGGTTTTGTGGCAAATATATTAATTGGGGCATATTTCACTCCATCAAAGATTGACACCTACACCGCCATTTTCAAATAATTCCCCGATGTTTTCACTTGGTCTTATGATGAAATGCATGGAATTGATCCACAAATCATCCAAAACGAGATTAAGACTTATCCTAGAGCTAAGCATTTTCAGAAAAAAAATTTGGCCACTTAACCCACATAAGGCATCCACCAACAAAGCTGAAGTTCAAAAACTTCTTGATGTTGGTTTTATCTATCTGGTACCTTTGACGGAATGGGTCTCTAAGCATATTTTTGTTGATAAGAAACAAGGTACTATTCGAGTCTTTGTTTATTACCATGACTTGAACCTGTCTTGTCCTAAATATAACTATTTTACACCTTTTATTTACCAGATTCTCGATGTGTGTGTTGGTAATGATATCTCTTCCTTTATGAATGGTTTTTCTAGCTATAACCAGATCAGAATTAAACCTCAAAACCAGCACAAGGCTGCTTTGATTTGTCCTTGTGGTACATTTTCCTATTGTAAACTTTTGTTTGTCTGAAAAATATTTGTTCCACTTTACAGCAGGCCATGTATTATGTGTTTCACAACATCAAACATATCATTGAATTTTATCTTGATGAACTTACTGCTCATTCTTTACTTCTTGAGGATCATCCTGCACACCTTCGAGAAGTTTTTATATGATGTCGTCATTAAAAAATCCAGCTTAATCCACACAAATGTGTTTCTTGTGTACGATCTAGATGATTTTTAGGCTTCATCATTTCCCAAGAAGGGATTCGTGTTGATCCCTCAAAGGTAGAGGTGATTATCAATATGCCTCCTCCTCAAACTATTCGGCAGCTTAAAAAAATTTAGGGTAAAGCCAATTTTTTATGAAATTTCATTGCCAATTATGCTCACATTACCCAAGGCTTCATGTGCTTGTTTAAGAAAGGAGTACATTTCATTTGGTACAAACAATCCCAACGTTCATTCGATGATCTTAAATAGGCTTTGTTGTCTGCCTTTTACTTAGCCCTCCTGACTTCAATCAAGATTTTCTGTTATATCTCATTGCCTCAGATTTTTCCTTAGGAATGATTCTCATCCAAGAGGACGACATGCACAATGACGATTCCATGTACTATCTTAGAAAAGGCATGTTTGGTCTTGAGCTTCATTATTCTCATGTTGAGAAGTTGGCTTTCACATCAATTATTGTTATGCAAAAAATTGAGGCATTCCATTTTATCACGAAAGAATACTGCCATTGTTGAATCCAACCCCATGAAACACTTTCTTAGCCGTCAAATAATTGGGGGAAAATACTCCAAGTGGATCTTCATCCTTCATGATTTTTATTTGGAGTTTGACATTGCTAAATCTAAAAAATCCTTAGCTTTTTGAGTTGCCTCCAAATCATGAGGAAGTTGTGGCCATGGATCCTTTGCCCGATGAATCCTTGTTCCTCATTAGTAAATCTGACCCTTGGTATGGATACATACTTCTCTATCTACAAACACAACATTTTTGTACCGAACTGTCTTGTGCGGACTGTCGAATTATATGCTACCAATCTCGAAAATATCTTATTATTGATGATACTATTTACCGTCATGGTGTTGACACTGTCTTACAATGATATTTTAATCATACCAAAGTTGTGTTGGGTATGTGTTATATTATTTCCACGACGAGTCCCACGCACTGTACGTTGCACCGGGCGCAACAGGGGGTCACAAGGGGGGAGGCAGCGCCCCGGTGAATTTTTTTTTGGTGTGCGGACCCACTCATAGGCGGACCCACCCATGTTTTGTGCATGATTTTTCACATGGTTTTGGGTTATGATGGTTTTTGGCCCCTGGTATTTTGTAGATCCGGTCAAGGGAACTACGGTTATGTTCTAATCCAAGGTTAGTGGATTGGGGTTTATGTATGCTTCGGCATGTATATATATGTGTTGTAACACTAAAATGAATATAAAGAAAAATCAAGCTGGTCGTCCCAATTTAGGATCCAGGGGAAAATCTCTGTGTTTATCTGTTTTATGTTTTATGCTCTCGCTATTGTTTATTTTTTGTTATAAGATTCGTGTGTAGATAATTTCTGTTCAGGGTTAAAACCTACATTTGGTATCAGAGCTGTTTGACCAAAGGGGCGCTTTCTTTCTTTAGGGGTTTTTCTGGGCTGAAGTGATGGTATTTTATTGTTAAGAGTCTGGGATCGATTCTTGCGGTGAAAGAAGATGGCGAGCGGCGGAAAGATAGAGATCGAGAAATTTAATGGTCAAAGTTTTGAGTTGTGGAAGCTCAAGATGGAGGATCTGCTGGTGGATAAAGATCGGTGGATCGCGGTAGATCCAGGTACTAAACCAACGGCAATGTCAGATGAAGACTGGAAGAAACTGGATCGGAAGGCTAAGAGCACAATACGGTTGTGTGTGTCAGATTGAGTATTGTTGAATGTATCTGGGGAAGCTACGGCGAAGAATTTGTGGGAAAAACTTGGGACTTTGTACCAATCTAAGTCTTTGGTGAATAAGCCTTTCACAGGAAAAGGCTAACATCTTAACCCAAAGGATGAAGCTGGAGACTCGGTGTAAGAGGCATGAAACGCCTTCAATCATCATAAGTGAACATCATTTGACTGATATTAAATATCAGATGAGATAAATTGCTCTGATTGTTACTGTTCTCTACATTTTTTTGAAATTAGTGACAGACGAGGCTATTAAATGAGTATAATGTCTAAATTTGATGACGTGTCTACAATACTTATTTAACTATGTGGGATGGGCCAAATATGGAGGCTGAGATGGAGAATGCATATGTCTGTACGAGGAAGGTCCCAAAATAGAAACAAGAATAAGGTTTGAGTGGGAGATCCAAATCTAGAGGAGATTCTAAAATCTCCTGGAAAGGATTTTAAATTATCTTTGGAAATGTAGAAAGGAAGGGCACTACAAAAAGGAGTGCAGATCTAAAGCTCCTGAGAAAGGAAAGGGATCTGATGATGCTCCTTCTGCAGAGGCAAAAACCACCTCGGATGAAGGTGGGGATGTGTATATGGCTTCTTCTTCAAGTACACATGTAGATCATGAGTCATGGTTGATTGACTCAGGTGCATCCTTTCACTTCACTCCCCATAGGGAGTGATTCTGCGAGTATGAGAAATATGATGGTGGTGATGTCTTTCTAGGGGATGACAGGAAGGCCAAAATCGTCGGACGTGGAAAGTTCAAGCTGAAGCTGCAAGGTGGAAGGATTAGAACACTTCGTGGTGTTCTACATATTCCTGCATTGGCTAAAAATCTGATTTCTGTAAGCAAGATGGATGATGCAGGTGTAAAAACAGTGTTCAAGAAAGATGTCTGCAAGGTGGTTCGGGGAGCACTAGTATTAATGCAGGGAGTTCGGAATGGAACTCTATACAAGCTACAAGGTAGCACTGTTATTGATGGGTGTAATAGTTCTATGGTTCCTAAAAGTGGAGCAGAAAGCTTCTGCAGTAATCTGGAGAAAAGACCATGCTATGGCATCAAAGGCTTGGACATATTGGAAATAAGGGCCTTCGGATACTGCATAGAAATGGTATGGTAGAAGGTATGTCTAATTTCTCTCTGGATTTCGATTTCTGTGAACATTGTGTATATGGGAAGCGAAATCGGGTGAGTTTTTCTTCTGGTGCTAAGAGGGTGAACAAGATATTAGAACTTGTGCACAGTGATGTGTTTGGACCTGTGTCAGTTCCATCACTGGGAAAGTATGTGTACTATGTTTCATTCATAGATGACTTCTCAAAGAATACATGGATATGACTGTGAGAGATAAATGATGCTGATAGATTTAAAGAATTTAAGGTTACGGTGGAAAACCAAACAAGAGAAGGAGATAAAGCGCGGGCGGATAATAGTGGGGGAGTTGCGAAAGAATTTGAAAGTTATTAAGAAGTGTGGTATGGCCAGAAGACTACTCCATACACCTCGATGCATGAGTTGGAAAGAATGAATGGTGACGATGGAAAAGGAAAGAAGCATGCTCGGTGAGTAGGGTTAGGACAAGAATTTTGAGGCGAGGAAAGCGAGTGGAGATTGCATGTTACTTGGTTAACATATCACCTTCATCAGCGTTGGAGGATAAGACTCCACATGAGGTATGGACTGGTAAGAAACCCTCTCTTTCAGATCTAAGGGTATTTGGATGTGATGCATATGTACATGTTCCAAAGGAGAAAAGGACCAAGTTGGATAATAAATCTGAAAGGTGCATCTTTATTGGGTATAAGGATGGTTTAAAGGGTTACAAGCTTTGGAACCGAGAAACAAGGAAGGTTGTGTACAACCAAGATGTGGTGTTTAGAGAGGTGAAAGATGTTGTTACACATGAAGTCCTACCAAAGGAACTTGAGAAGATAGAGTTTGAGCTAAAGGAGGATGAATCAGACTCTACAATAGAAGAAGATTCAGAAGAGGAAGAGCCACAAACCCCAGCTTTGAGAAGATCAGTTCGGGAAAGAAGGCAACCAGAAAGGTATAGTCCATCTTCTTTTTGTTCAGGTTTTGCCTTAACTATAACTGATGATGATCCCAGAACTGTCAGGGAGGCAGTAGATTCAGAGGATGGAAAACTCTGGAAGGAGGCCATGGTTGATGAAATGGCATCCTTGCACAAAAATGAGGCATGGGATCTGGTGGAGTTGTCGGCTGGAAGGAAGCCCATCGGGAGCAAATGGGTGTTTAAAAAGAAGATGAGTGTAGAAGGCAAGGTGGAGAAATACAAAGCTCGGTTGGTAGCAAAAGGTTATTCCCAGGTGCCGGGAATTGATTTTGGTGATATTTTTTCTCCTGTTGCCAAGGTTACTTCTATTAGATTACTTTTATCTGTTGCTGCTGCATTTGATTTTGAGATAGAACAGATGGATGTGAAGACAACATTTATTCACGGGGATCTAGAAGAGGAGATCTACATGAAGCAACCTGAAGGCTTTATGGTGAAGGGTAAGAAAGAAATGGTGTGCAGGTTGAAGAAGTCTCTGTATGGGTTAAAGCAATCACCAAGGATGTGGTATCAGAAATTTGATACCTATATACGGGGACTTGGCTTCACCAGAAGCAAGGAGGATCACTGTGTTTATTTTAAATTAATTGGTGACCGTGTTAATTATTTGGTCTTGTATGTGGATGATATGTTGTTGATTGGAAATGACAAAGAAATTATCCAAGATTTGAAGACCCAGCTGTTCTCCAAATTCGACATGAAGGATCTTGGTGCTGCAAACTATATTTTGGGCATGGAAATTAAGAGAGATCGGGCAAAGAGGAAGCTCTGGTTAAACTAGAGGAAGTATGTCGAGACTATATTGCAGAGGTTCAATATAGAATGTGCTTAGGTGTTCCTATTCATGGTTTCTGATCATGTCTGTTGAGCAGTGTCCCAAGGCAAGGAAGAAGAAGAGGAGATATGTCCAGTCTTCCATATCACAGTGCGTGGGTAGCACGATGTGCGATGGTATGTACTAGACTGGAAATTGCACAAGAAATTGCACATGCGATGGGAGTATGAGCGGGTTTATATCAAACCCGGGAAGAGCATTAGACGATAGTAAGCGGGTTTCGAGATATTTATGTGGCACAGTGATTATGAAAATTGCTACCAGGGAAGACCAAGATTGGAAAGAATGTTGGACATTCGTGGTTTTGTTGATGCAGACTAGGCTGGAGATCTAGACCAAAGAAGATCTACAAGTGGGTATGTGTTTAGCCTATTTGGAGGCGCAGCCAGTTGGATGAGTAAAAGACAGTCTGTAGTGGCTCTTTCAACTACAGAGGCAGAATACATAACAGCCACTCATGCAAGAAAGGAAGCAGTTTGGTTGCAAATATTGTGTTAAAGTATGGGGTTAGTACAACAAGCTATAAGGATAGACTGTGATAGCCAAAGTGCAATTTTATTTTCCAAGAACCCTTCTTACCATTCAAATACAAAGCACATTGATGTTCAATATCACTTTGTTAGAGATATGGTTGAGGCTAAAAGGGTGTTTCTAGTAAAGGTGGACACTTTGAAGAATGTTGCAAATGCATTGACGAAGTCTGTGAGCACTCAGAAGTTCTCTTGGTGTAGAGAAACAATGGGTGTTGAAGAATTTTCCCAATGACTAAGCTCTCCTGTAGCCCCCTATGGAAAGAAAACAACAAGTGGGAGAATTTTGGGTATGTGTTATATTCTTTCCACGACTAGTCCCACGTGCTGTACGTTGAACTGGGTGCAACAGGTGGGGAGGCAACCCCCACCCCGGTGAAAATTTGTTTGGTGTGCGGACCCACTCATAGGCAGACCCACCCATGTTTTGTGCATGATTTTGCACATGGTTTTGGGGTATGATGGTTTTTTTCCCCTGGTACTTTGTAGATCCGGTCAAGGGAACTACGGCTATGTTCTAATCCAGGGTTAATGGATTGGGATTTATGTATGCTTCGGCATGTATATATATGTGTTGTAACACTAAAAGGAATATAATGAAAAATCAAGCTGGTCGTCCCAATTTTGGATCCAGGGGAAAATCTCTGTGTTTATCTGTTTTATGTTTTATGCTCTCGCTATTGTTTATTTTCTGTTATAATATTCGTGTGTAGATAATTTATGTTTAGGGTTAAAACCTACAAGTTGAACATGTCATGAATGATTACCACGCAAGGGAATATGGTGGTCATATATCTAGGCTTTCCACCACTCAGAACATCTTTCGTGTAGGTTACTTTTTTCCTTCACTTTTTAAAGATTGTGTTACGACAGTCCAAATGTGCCATCCATGTCAAATATTTTCCTGTAAAATGCATGCTCATCCTGCCCAATTACATCCAGTAGTTGTTATCGTACCTTTTTCCCAGTGGGGAATTTACTTTATGCAATGTAAACTACCCTCCACCCAAGGTGATCACTATATCATCGTAGCTATTGACTATTTTACCAAATGGGTCGAGGCCATGCCTACATGTCTGAATTATGGTCACACTACTACCTTATTCCTTTTTAACCATGTTATTTACAGGTTTGGTGTGCCTAAATGCATCGTGACTAATCATGGTTCACATTTTTAAAATCATATGATGCAGGAATTAGCTGCCAAGTTGGGTTTTCAGCATGAACATTCCTCACCCTATTATCCTCAAGCTAATGGTCAAGTCAATGTTGTCAATAAAACTTTTAAAACCATGTTACAACGAATGGTAGGAACACATAAATCTAACTATAACCTTATGCTCTTTTCCACCTTATGGGCATACCGAACCTCCGTGAAATATGCCACTAGCTTTACTACTTTCTAATTGATATATGGGGTAGAATCAGTTCTTCCTATCCAATGTGAAATCTCCTCTCTTGAACTAGCTGTCAAGTTACTCCCTAACACTTTTTCCAAGGAATAATGTCTCCTACAACTCAACCATATTGATGAACAATGCTTTCTCACCCTGGTGAATAACAGAATTCATAAGAAACGTGTGAAGGTCCAATATGATAAATATGTTTGACCCCGTGTATTTTCTGAAGGTGATATTTTTTTAGTTTACGTACAATAAAATGATAATTTGGGGGTTGGTAAACTTGAACCTATGTGGCATGGTCCTTATATTTTTAAACAATTTCTCAAGAAAGGGGCCTATGGGTTAGTTGATTATGAAGGGAATCCACTGTCAGAGCCACGCAATGGGCTCTATCTAAAACACTATAATGCTTACTTTATTTGCAAGGTTGCTTGTATATACTGTATATAAGTGTGTGTGTGTGTGTGATAAGTTTATTTTTTCTTTTCATTAGCATTTTTATTGGTTTTTGTGTGTAATTAGTGTGTCCGGTCTTTGATGCATAGATGTCAACACCCTCACTCCCTTACAGAGGCTTTGCAGATGGTGAAATTTGTTACACTCGAAATGTTGCTTTTGCCACTTAGGTTTTTTTTTCACCTACTGATGATCTTATGAGTTCTAGGGGTATTTTTCTTCGCTAAGTCAAAAAACATGTGGCCGAATATAGTGCCCTTATTCAGCTCTTGACCGAAGCTATTCATCTTGGCATATGCCACTTGGTTGTTAGGCTTCACTCTTAGCTCATAGTATCTCAGCTCAAACGTCTCTATTATGTAAGGAACCCAACTCTCCTATGCTACTTTTTGAGGGTACATCTCTTGGAGCATTTCTTTGGTTATATTGATTTTGTTCATATTCCTCGAGACCAAAACCAATTGGCTGATTCATTGGCTAATTATGTGTTGGATTGGAATTTGTCACATTCATAAATTTTAAACCATCCACATGAACCATTCAACATCCATTGCACATACATAGTAAACAAAAACACATAGAAGTCATTATTTTATTATATCAAAATGTCTGGGTACATAGATAAAAAACTAAGCGATTGAGGCCCTAGATACCATGTCATACTATTGGAGAGGTAAATCCCATCTGCGGACAGAGGCGATCCCTACTAGCCCAGATCGAGTCTAGCAACAACCGAGTCACGCTAAGATGCAGGTTCCTAGTTACAAAATACCAAGATGCGACAAGAGGCCTACCTTAAGTCCCACGCTGGTGATGCTTGCAGAGAAGATGACGCTTCTGTCCCTTGCCTTGGCATATCACAATTCTCCTGCCTAGCACGATTGAACACTGGCACATACATGAAGAAACAACAACACACAAGCATAAAACCTAATACATGCAACTATGTATCAGTCAGAGAAGATACAATTCATAACATAAGACATGAACATATGAATGGAACCATAATCGAAGTCATTTATTATTAATCAGAACAAATAAAGATACAACCTGAGCTCTGACGCTGGATCTTCCTTCAGCGGGTCGACAACAGAGCACGTCTCGATGAAGCTCGTCAGGATGGGACAAGGCTCTCTCTCTTCGGCTGTCTGACGATAGTCTCCTTGCTACTGATTCAGCTCTATTTAGGCTAGCTTGCAAAGGGAAAATGACAAGCTTATATAGATGGTGGAAGGGGAGTTGGGATCCCTAAAATGGTGGGATTGGCCCTATCCTCAAGGAAGCTTCCATGATAGGTGGAAAACCACTTACCCTAAATGGAGATCCGGAGCCAAACCTCCCAACTCATTTTAGAGACTCGTTCAAGAGTTGGTTGGAATCAAACTTCTGCCATTTAAAAATCCATATTAAGCTTGGCATGAGTAATACACTGGGAAAGAGCACTAGTTGGCGCACCCTATTTGGTGGATTTCCCCTATGGGCGCGAGAGCTGAACTGGCAAGTCACGCCAAGGTCAAAAGGTCTATTTTTAGGGCTTTTCACAGGAAACTATCTTCAGAGGAATGATTGTCCTTGTCAAGGGGGATGCCATGAAAGTGGTTTCAGGTCATGTCATTGCTCACAGGTCACAAGATAGGCCCTCCAATGTGCAGGATGGGAGATTGCAGGGACGGTGACAAATTACTGTGTAACAGATGCCCCCTAAAGCATGAGGCTCCAGAGAGAGGGAGGTTTGAAATGCCTTATGAGAATGTGTCCAACTGAAAAAACTGTCGTCGGAAATCCTGCGTAGACAAGTACAACTGATATCTTAAATACATGATGTGTGGTATGGGTGCAGCCATCCATAACAAATAATACAATAATCAAGATCCAAGGCATGGACGCAGCCATCCAGTGAGGATCGATAAATAGAATCAGGTATGGTCGCAGCCATCCAATTAATGAGTCATGTAACCAATCATGATAATCCACAAAATTCGCAGCCTGGATTCCAACAAACAAAATCCAGGGTCTTGCCCTCCATCTCGACCCGAACAGAGTACAAGTTCAAGCATGTGAATGAGTGAGCTGAAGTTGAACATGCAAGAACATCGCTTGATTACTAGCCAATGATGAAAGATGTTAAAAGACGCGAGAGGAACCACCAATAATGAAAATGGCCCTCAGGGTACCATAGGTAAAATCCACAGAATGTGAACAGTGACTGGCGTCGAACACCTGCAGAATCATCTGATCGAAGGCCAATGATGAAAACCTTGCGTCAAATGTGAAGAACCTGCCATTGAGGCATGCAGGCTCCAAGGTACCGGAAGGTAGTCTCTAGATTAGCTTCCTGGATAATGAGCTGAAGACGACAGGAAGTAACCTTGATTGAAGGCGGGCCATAGTGTTTTCCACATTATTGACGCGAGAAAGAGGAACATAATGTTTGTGAATCAGGATTAGATGAGAATCAGGGGAAGGTTGAAACTGTAGAGGTCAAATTCTCTTGAACATATCGGCGGCACGACAGTGGATTTGGCAATATTTGACATCAAAAGATCTGAGGTCATGAAGACGAGGCAAAGAGCATATGAGTGGTCAAAAGGGATTACCCAAACCCATGGAGGCAAGCGAAAATGAGATGAGATGTCCCCAACCCAACACGAATGCAGACAAGTGCCATGTTCAAGAGCGACATACACGACGATGATACTGGTTCCATTTTTCCCCACCATTTCTGGCGAGTACCCCTTTATTTTTACACAAGCTTGAAGAGGATACCATATGCTTGTCATATAAGTTCGTCCTTCGGACAAATCCAACCTAGTCTGTTTAACGAGCCCTAGGAAGGAGAAACTCGAGTATCGTCATTACGACTGAATCCAATTTCATCAAGTTTTAACGAGTCTGAAAAAGGAAGAACTAGACATCTTTTCATGTTTAGAGAGTTTGAAAAGACAACGAAAAAGTAACTCCAACAGTCCCTTTTCGTAGGTAGTCTCCCAGATCCGAAAAGGTAGAAAACTATGTCTGAGAGAACCTCCTAGTTGTGATAGGCTAGGGTATTCCTTTTTTGTAATTTATCTATCTCGGCCCAAAAAAGGGGTAAACGTATACTGGTTAGATATCGTTTCGTAGCCAATTTAACGAGATCAAAACGATAAGCGACTCGACAATCTTTTCAGTTTACAAGAGTCAGAAAAGAGCTGAAAGTTGGCTCCTCCTGGAGGAACGAGTGGTATAAAGGGTAGCAACTAGTTCGGGTGATGGTGGAACTACTCAGAACAAGTAAAGGTTAAGAGGCTGGCTAACAAGACCACTCATCGCAGCGGTTCCTCAAGGATGGGTAAAAAAACCAAATGAAGGCATAAGATCGGCCAAGCAGATAGTGACCATGGAGTGAGAAAACCAAGGCTCATCTGGAAAAAACAGGTTGATAAAATGGCAATCACAAGAGGTAAAAAGGGAATGGTTTCATTTTTACACAAGCTTGAAATCAGGAAACTTTTCTTGAAGTTGGTTTCATTTTTACACAAGCTTGAAACAAAGATAAACTGTGCTTGAAACCAGTTTCATTTTTACACAAGATTGAAACGGAAGCAAACTGTGCTTGAAAACTTAATCATTCCCCCGGCATGGTCACTCAATCTGAGGTACATGCCCCCTAAGCTTCAATCCATATGAAAGGAAAATGGAGTGAAGGTTCAAAGCATGAGATCTGAGAAAGATTCGACTGGATTTTACGAGATCTGATCAAAGACTCGAATTGAACATGAATGTGTTTCATTGTTTTAATGAGGTTGACACATTAAAAGAACTATCCTCAAAACATCTTGTTTCATTTTTTAGGGAGCTTGACACAAGGAAATGAATTGTGCTCCAAAACACCTTGTTTCATTTTTTAAGGAGCTTGACAAGAGAACAAACTCTGCTCCAGAGACAACTCATCATTATGAACAAGAAGTCATGGCTTCCAAGAGTTCTACACCAGATGGGAGAACAACATCTCGGAAATCAGGACCCAATGCCCCTAGCACACTATGCACGATGGCATCATCACTGGGTACAGGCACGGGGTAGGTAGCCACATATTTGACCTGTGGCGGGGCAGATACAATGGGTGGATAAAAACCAGGAAGGGATGATGGCGGGCCAGTTGCCATATCAGGACCAAAGAATAAAAGCTGATCAATGATCACGATCCGTCTTTCATGTAGAAAACAGACCACACGGAAAAGGGAGGAGACAAGCGCTCCCATGGCATAGGTGTAATCGCACCCCAAAAGCAGATTGAAATCCAAGGGGCCTGGAATAACCATCAAGTCCATATGGATGGTTTTACCTCCCAATGTAACAGGTAACCTTGGAAGGATCCCTAATGGTTGACTAGTTCTTCTGTTAAATGCCAACAGATTCTGCGTTACAGGTGCAAGCGGCAGTGAACCGAAAGCTTGCCAAGTAGTGGAAGACAGAATACCAACAGACGCGCCTTCATCTATAATGGTGCTAGGTATGACCAGACCAAAGGTCTGTACCGTTATCTTGAAAGGCACATAAGACAGAAGGCGGTATCCTACAAATTGATTCCAATCAAAGGAAGTGACCAAACTACTCGGAGGGGCTACCATCGAATCGAGATGGTCTTCCCCTGGTGTTACGATAAAAGAAGGAGCATCCTCCATGACCTCCATCTCGAAGGCAGGAGGGGTATAATGGGAGGCGGAGGAGCAGCTTCTTGCGGTATGGGGACAGGAGAATATTTCTCCAAGTCCGAGGAATTTGAAGAAACAAGAAGAACCTGAGGGATGTAAGGTCCACTCTCAACGAAAAAGACCTAGTGCACCATAGATGGGGCCATTTCAACCGATCCCACGCCCAATGGTTGGTCATGGATGGATTCCTGAATTTGAATTTCCGAGGGAGCGAGATCGACCAAGGATGACTCTTGACCAATCATGGGATCAGATGGTGGAGGACTCAAAGAAAGTTGTTTGTAACCAGCCGGAAGGCATGGCATAGAAATAGCCGAGTTGTCCAAAACTCGCTTGGCTTCATCCATATACGGACAAAGGTGAATGGCATGGTGCCCTTCACACAACTTACAGGGATTCGTGAGCTTACCCTGCTTCTTAGGAGCTTTACCAGCACTAGCTGAAGACGTGCCCCCAACCTGACTCTCGGAAGCCAAAGGCAACGACGGATGACCGTTGGAACATACTTCGAGCACCTTGGGAATGCCAGGGAAATCTCGAAGAAAATGTTTTCCCTGGCACAACATGCAAGGCAACTTAAATTTCCGTGGAGGGTTGGGAGGTTCATCAAGAGGAGATGTTTTAGAGGCAGTATCTGCAGCTTTAGCCTCTCTCTTATCGGACTTATTATTCTTTTTCTTCTGCTTCTTCTTCTTAGCCACCTAGTTACTCGAATCCAGAATTTCACCAGGCGAAGTAGAAGAGGAAGACGCAGAAACAGGTGAAGAAGGGGAGAGGTCCACCTTGGAATCAACATGGCGTTGTTCAGATGGAGGAACTGATTGAACAGTAGCCAGGAAATTCAGGACCACAGAGGTTGAAAACAACCAAATAGGCAACCCAAAAGTTAACCCAGGAAGGGACAACGTCACCATATAAGGAGCACCAACATTCCCAAAAGGAGGAAAATGACCAGGATTCCCATTAGAGGGGATTCCTTGGTTGGTGATCTCTAGAAAAGTTGCCATCGGAAATGACTCAAAACAACACCCTAAGGAAACTATCTTTAACTAGGAATATTTCATGGGCAGTTAATTTTTAAAACACTGAAACCAAACTCTACTGTTTCATATTTTAAGAGTCGAGAAACAAGCAAAAGGTGACTCTATCACTTTCAGTTTGGAAACAAGCGTGAAAGGACAAGTGCTTGATGATATTTTCAAATTTAGGGAGTCAGTAAAGATCAAACTGACTACTCTGGTAATCTAGGCAGATGGGTGTACCAGATATCTGTGAACTGCAATATACACCTAGGTTAAAAAATGAAAGAGAAATCAACCAAGGACTTGACGTACATGCATGCAATCTACTCGAATTCTATGTCTAGTGTATCACGGGTATAAGGCAGTAGACTCAGCTTCTTACGGATAAAGGATAACAAGCTAGTGGGGTCTCCCTTTATATACGCGATGGTACGAGGAGCACAAGTTCCTACTAGTGCTGTCTAAAGCCAAGAGGCGAACGACAACTACTAGGTTTAACATGCCGGAACACGTCACTAGCCTAGACCTCTAAATATTTCGTTAATGTTTCAATGCTACCTTAAGGTAAATTGAATAAATTTTAGTGTTGATCTTCAATTATGTTTCAATTTTCAGGCCCTACCGAATGTTATGTCTCAAAATCCCCTAAATGCACACTACATGCCACAATGTATCACTTTTTTCGATGAATAGCTAACTATGGGAAGGTTGAGAGCTTTCACACAATAACAAAATTATCACAAAACAACCACTAGTGTCTCTAATGCACGCTAACAAAACTAAAAGTTTTCTTTCAGAGTTATAAATCACTAATAACACATAAAATTTCTCAATTTACATTAACTAATCAAAAGCAAAAGAGATTGATTTTTTGTGTTTTCAATGTTTAAGAGCAAAGTGAACTAAACAAGATGAAAATTAATGAAAAGAACAATGTGAGAAGTGATAGCAAAAGAGCAAAGACAAGCAAGCTTGCTCAATGCAAAACAAACAATCAGACCTCAAACTGATGAAGAAATCCCTCAAATCAAAGAGGAATCCCAAAGACTAATACGAACCGTGTAATCTAGGCTCAGAACGAGACAAAGCGAAATTCGAATGAGGAAGAAACCAATGACTCAAATAACGCAATAAAATGATGAAAAACCACCAAACGAATGCAAAGAAGCAACAAATGAAATTGAATGATCAAACAAAAACCAAAAACTCCCACGGGAGGCTCAACACACTATAGCACCCAGATGCCCAAGGGCTAGAATGTAAAACCGATAGTAGAGGGCAAACAACCAGAGGATGAAGGTCACACATAGTCAACCAAGGCTCCAGAACACTCATTCAGTCAAAAAAATGACACCAAAACCACAAATCAAGCTCAAAAAGCTCAGAAAGAATCAAACCTTAGCACCACATAGGATTGGCGCGACTGTCAGGCTGCAACTAGCGCCAGAAAAGGATTGGCGCGGGGAATGAACTGGAAACAAGCGCCAGTTGGCGTGACTGTCAGGGAAAAAACCGCGCCAGTCGATTTTACTAATGCAAAAAATAAAACAGAGCAAACAAGGAGCAGATCAGGGATGGTGAGGCTAAATAGAGGTTTAACACTAGGAAAAAACGAACCAAAAGAGCTGATCAAGCAGAGAAAGACCAAAATCAAACGAAAAGACAATACAAACTCTACTCAATGTCTCCCTAGTGGAGTCGCCAGTTTGTTGGAGAGGTAAATCCCCTCTATGGAAAGAGGTGATCCCTACTAGCCCAGATCGGGTCTAGCAACAACCGAGTCACGCTAAGATGCAGGTTCCTAGTTACAAAAGACCAAGATGCGACAAGAGGCCTACCTTAAGTCCCACGCTGGTGATGCTTGCAGAGAAGATGACACTTCCGTCCCTCACCTTGGAAGATCACAATTCTCCCGCCTAGCATGTTCGAACACCTGCATGTACATGAAGAAACAACAACACACAAGCGTAAAACCTAATACATGCAACTATGTATCAGTAAGAGAAGATACAATTCATAACATAAGACATGAACATATGAATGGAACCATAATCGAAGTCGTTTATTATTAATCAGAACAAAGAAATATACAACGTGAGCTCTGAAGCTGGATCTTCCTTCGGCAGGTCGACAGCGGAGCACATCTCGATGAAGATCGTCGGGATGGGACAAGGCTCTCTCTCTTCGGCTGTCTGAAGATAGTCTCCTTGCTACTGATTTAGCTGTATTCAGGCTAGCTTTCAAATGAAAAATGACAAGCTTATATAGATGGTGGAAGGGGAGTTGGGATCCCTACAATGGTGGGATTGGACCTATCCTCAAGGAAGCTTCCATGATAGGTGGAAAAAAACTTACCCTACATGGAGATCCGGAGCCAAACCTCCCAACTCATTTTAGAGACTCGTTCTAGAGTTGTTTGGAATCAAAATTCTGCCATTTATTTAAAAAAAACAATCCTTATTAAGCTTGGCGCGAGTAATACACTGGAACATAACACTAGTTGGCGTGCCCTCTTTAGTGGATTTCCCCCATTGTCGCGAGGGCTGAACTGGCAGGTCACACAAAGGTAAAAAGGTCTATTTTTAGGGCTTTTCACAGGAAACTATCTTTAGAGGAATTATTTTCCTTGTCAAGGGGGATGCCATGAAAGTGGTTTTAGGTCATGTCACTTCTCACAAGTCACGGAATAGGCCCTCCAATGTGCGGGATGGGAGATTTCAGGGATGGTGAAAAATTACTGTGTGACACATACATATGCAGATACTTCAAAAAATACACATACCTATGCTACTACTTCCACTCAGTGATGCTCATGATAACATAACACCACATTAAAAATGCGGTGGAGAAGGCCTCGACAACATGATGAACCAACTCCTATGGTGTGCCTCTGCATATGTTGGGGGGTATCTACAATACTCCTCGGAGGAACTCCCAACATCAAACCATCGAAATTTTGAGTAAATTCCCATAGCTCCTCATCCTCATCCTCCACCTCTACCATTGGTGCTGCTGGGGCAAGGGGAAGTGGTATATGTATCCTCAAAGGAGAATATCTCGCAGGGGGTGTAGGAGCGACATATGCATATCACAACCATTAGCTCTTAATAACTTTGTATCCATTCCAAAAAAATTAATATTCCAAAAAATCCAAAAAATTAAAAAACATAACATTTAAAAAAAAATTACCTCTTTCATGGAATTCTTCACTAGGAGGCAGGACTATGTCTAGATATGCCTAGAAATTAACCCATCATATAGATAATCAACCACTAATAATGTAACTTTTCTCAACCACTTCTGATAAGTGGTCAGAAACCAATTGCTTGTATGAACTCCATCCTCGCTAGGCATGATAGAGCACCATCTCATCATCCGAGGTTTTGTTGGTGGTGGATAGACCACATAGTCCAGTGTCATGGGTCTCATCACATATATATTCTCCAATAAGAAGCTCAAAATAAAACTCCCATAGCCACATATGTGGGTCTTCCCCCTCTTCGTTTTCGTTAGTTGATCCTTTACAATCACCAACATTCCTTCACACCAGTTGAAAAGTGTGGGCTCTAAACATCTAATACAAAAATATAGGTGTGGTAATTTCACTATATGGGGTGCTTGGGTTCTAGCCACTTGTGTTACGATATATGCTAGTGTTTGTAGTATTAGGTCCACTATTTCCCCTATGTGGATTTTGTCCCTTTGTATTGCTCTACCTGGAATGCAATGGGAATCCCTCATACTATGGATGGTTTCCCCACTAGTGTTGCATACCCCTGATAATACCACTAGAGCTCCTCACCTTGACAACCCAGTAAGAAAATATTTATCTTCCACCTCAATGGTAAATTCATCTGTACCAACAATGAATCACTGGGAATCGACATCCCACCAACGTATGATTTATTCCAATAGAAAAGGTTGGTTGGTCAAGCACAAATCCTGAAAAAAAAATTAATAAACTGCAACACCTTAAGGAATTTATGGTTGGTGCATGTCCCATGGCTTGGAATTAATTTTGGCTACGATTTCTCTCTCTCCACTCTAGCATGGTTTCTCCTGCACATACATGTTGTTTATCAGTCATGGCCACCATATAAACATGCATTTATAAACATGAAATCGTATTTGGGAAATTACATTTAAATTTTTTTCATTTAAACCCTAGTCGCTCCCTTGCAATGGGGAAAATTAGACCTTGGTCGCTCACATGCCTTTAGCATGAGTGTGACCAGGATTTTCTAGTAGAATTTTTTCCCTTGCAAGCGTGCGTCCAAGAGATTTTTTCAATAAAAATTTGAAAGTCTTCTATGATTTCCCTTGGCCAGAGAAACCTGTGCGTATTTTACCAATAGAGGGACGAAATTCGACTTACTTGGATGAAGGTGGCCCCTCGTGCTCCTCCTTTCCCTTGCTCACAAACCCTTGGAAGTTAGTTCCTTCTTTCCTCTCAAACTTATAATGTTCAAATAAGGAGGTATGAGTTTATTTTATAAATTCATTTTGGCATCTTTTCAGAATATCATATTTTTATTTTTTGGGGCTTGGAGGATTTTTTGGCTTTATAATTATTTTTCTTACTTTACTTTTTGCAGGAGGTTTTGGTGAGTGAGATTTTGAGTCTCTTTTTGGGGGATCCCATTTACAAAAATGGGCCTGAGGTACGTTTCCTTTACTAGCACATAGGGGTAGGTAATTTTTGACATCTCTGATGCATTATTGATTGTCAGTGCCATATTAATGCCTTAGGTCTGACCCCATCAAGTTGCAACTTTAGCCTCTTCCTCTCTTCACGTCATAAGTTGGTGGTAGAGCTTACCTATTCATGGATACCATAGCTAGCACCTCTTTTTCATCTTGGTGACCATGATGTCATTTTTACTCCCTTTTCAAAATAACTCTATCTACCCTACAATGACCTAGAATATGAGCCTCATGTCCTCTTCTTCATCATATTTTTGGCCATACCCCAGGAATATTCCACACATTATCCCTTGTGATTTCCACTTTTTATCAGCCTATTTTTGCAATTTCAGCCTTGTTTGCTCTCTTTAATCGTCATCATAGTCTTTTCCTGTCATCCACTTTCGCTTGGTGTTTTACCCTTTCTTGGAGGAACAACTGCGATGAGTGGTCCTATTAGCTAACCTCTTGTCCTATTGATGTCATGAGCAGTTCCATAATCACCAAAACTAGTTTCTACTCCTTATACCACTCGTTCCTCCAAGATGAGTTTTCTTTAAGCTATTTTCAGACTCCTTAATTTAGAAAATATTGTCGAGTGAACTTCTCTCCTTCACACTCGCTAAATTACTTGAAAGGTTGTCTACCTAGTTTAAATTTAACCCTTTTATGGAATGGGATATAATAGTTACAAAAAAGGAACACCCTAGTCCTCTATGGCTAGGAGGTTCTCCCTTGTATGATTTTATCTCTTTTTCAAGATTAGAGGAAAAATTTAGGAAAAAGGAACTTATAAAAAGAGAAAGGAGGGAAAATTTGTTTCCATTATTCATCGAATGACAACATCATTTGTGTCTCCCTTGAACATGGCACATGTCTTCTTCATTATCTTAAAACTAGATCTTACCTATGAGTCGTACCATTCATATGAGTCTCTTTACTCCTCGAGCTAGTTACTCTTCCAGTCATATGGATCATGCCTCAATGGCTTCTGCATCACTGCATGATATCACGTGGTGCTCATTAGTCATGCTTCCTAGTCACTCTTGTGTTGTGTCGCTATATGTTCAAGGGAAGTCTTAGTCTGTGTCAGCCATCTACAGTAGCCCATTGAAATTTTTCAGTTGGCCATCCCTGTGTCAGTTATACTTCATCACTTCATGACTTCATCCATACATCACATCTTCCTGGTATGTTCTGTGTCGATTGATGGGGGATACCTTAAGTCCCTTCTTCGATGGATCTTCTCTTGTCGACTTTAGCTCATTATCAAGGAGCTTGATTTAGGAACCAATAGTATTGTGGAGCTTGGAGTTCTTAGAGGCAGGATTCCTCGTGATCGAAAATGGGTTTACATCATTGGCTCTTGATTGATTGAGTTCAATGGTGTTTGATGTCAGCTCATCTATTCACACTTAGTGGACTATACTAGGTATTGGGTTTTATTTTCCTCATTGGTGGATTCCCTCACATCTATTACTAGTTATGCTCATTGGCCGGTAATCAGAAAGTTTCTACCATGTTTGACCTCAACACATTTATTCACATGTGTACATTCGTATCATTGGGGTTATGTCAAAGATCCTAGGTTAGAAAAATATCACTCTTCTATGGCTTCCTTCCAATATTGCGTTGGAGTTATGTATCATATATGTAATTTGAGGGATATTTATGACACTTATCTATCTGTCATGTGTCCATAGTCCTAATGATGCATAATATGGCATATATCCACAATTGTATTTGTTAGTGGATATTATCCATTCATTGAGTCACATGGATCCACTATGTATATATTTCATGTCCATGTTCTAGCACCTCATCTCATGGATCTGTAGTGTATTGTTTTGGTGACCATGTTCAATATCTTCTTATGACCAAGCATGGGTATTCCCACCTTGGGCATGTTATCATCGCAAATGAGAATTCAGATCCAGAGTATTCCAATCTGTATTCTTGGATTTGTCTTCTCACTCCTATTTCGACCTATGAGATTTATTATAATGTTTTTTGGCCATCAACCTCTCTTCTGACCTCATACATTAGGGGGAATATATTAACAGAAAATTTTTCCCCTAGGGTCAGTGTTCATTAGTCCACATGGAAATTTTACCTTTTCCAGACTTTAGACCTACTTTTTTTTTCCAATTTTACCCCCAGTCACACAAATGTAGGCCTATGGGTGCGACTGGAGCCTCCTAGTTGCTCCTATCCCTTCTTTATGCATGTGACCAAGGTATTTTTCACTGTTTTGTATGCCTTTGAATGGGGATTACTTCTAGAGTGCCTTAGTCCCTAGGATATGAGTTCAACTTGTCACCTATTTTAGCTGGCCAGGACATAGTAATTATAAGTTCCCATAACTTCTCGTCATCTTGAGTGTCTACATTCATTCTCTTGGGACTTATCTTCTGCATATTTATATTGGACCATTTGAGAGGGTTACAATAGTTTTGGAGATCCATCTTGATTCTATGCTTCCATATTTCCATTTGTGAGAGAGATTGTGAGGTCTTTGTTGCTTGAGTGTTTCTCTTCATGCTCATTTCCTTGATATAGTGGGGAGGCTCTGTTAGATTTTGGAGAGGAATATTTGAGGCGAAGGTATAAGCTTGTAAGGTTTATTTTCATGATTAATAGAAACATATGTTCCTTCCCTATATGAATTTTTATTTAGCATGTTATATGGTTAATTATATGTTATCTTCATCCAATGATATTCTGAGGAAGTTCACTTGTTTTCTACTTTTGTTTTTGGTTATTTGTAGGGATCGAGATCTATTTTGGATGTGGTAGATCTCTCAAGTGGAGTGCAGGAATCTACATCAGACCCAAAACCCTTCCTTGATCTTTGAGGAGGCCAGGTGCACACATATTTCCTTGTAGTGTAGAACAACTTCTTAATGCATGTTTGATCATTTGGGTTGGGGCTCTATTATCATTCTATTGGTCTTTCCTTTTTTTTTTTTGGTGATATAATTTGGACACAATATCACGAAGAAATATATCCTTGCATGCAAAATAAGATGCAACAAGGTTGAAATGAATGGAGAATTCCTGGTAAAGCCTCAACATAATCTTGATAGGAGAGAAATAATTCTACGAAGGTGAACCATCACCGACGTTAAAGTGCAATGGAGACACATTATTCTTGAAGAGGCTACCTAGGAAGAAGAAATTTTGATGCAAGAGGCATATCCTGGTATGTTTGGAAGACCAAGTAACACTGAGGATGATGTTGCTTTCCAGGGGGGAAGATGTAACACCCTCAATTAGTGTAATTATCGAGTTAGTTATTGGTATTTACTTTGTTGATTTTAAAAGACTTAAGTACACATAAGGTTGAAGTAAAATCCTAACTATGATTTTGGGGATTAAGATTTGCTAAAAAATTATTCTAAAAATTAATAATAATAAATAAAAATATATAAATGTTAATTAAGTAGGAATAAAGGATTTAGTAAAGGAAAATACCCAAAGAGAAGCTTTGTACCAGACAGTTTTAATCAGTTACTTCCTCTTCCCTTGAGAATTAAAATATGGTCTTAAGAAGGGAACGCCAAGGAAAGCGACCAAGGTAGGAAGATGGAGGCATCGGGAAGAAAGAAAGACATCATAGAAACCCCATATAAAATGATGTGAGGGTAGGCAGGATGCTTCCTAGGGGAATTCTTGAGCTAGAAAAAGAGACAGTGGAAGACTTACATAATCTAGGTTGAACTCAAGGAGGGGTTATATGGCCTGAGAAGCAACCCTGTGAGGGTTCCTGAATAAAAAATTTATTGTACAAAAGTGCTTAGGGGAGAGAAAAGGACGTCATTTCATTTCTCAAGGTTGGGTGGAAAAGAAGATTATTTTGGGTATTTCCTTGACAGTGCCAATTGAAAATAGATAAGTAAATGTCTTAACGAAAATGAGAGTGTAATTATTTTTTTATTATTATAAAAGAATAATTTCTCTGGAATTGAAATATGAGTGAAAACTCCCTTGATTAAGGATCTAATCTCGAATAAATGTTAACCATAAATTTTTGCATGAAGGATACAAGGAATAAAAGTAATTGTTAAAAAAACTAGATGTAGACACATTTATTTTATTTAAATAAGGAACTAATAGAAGATATGAATTATGAAGGTACCAAGAGGTTCTGGGTGAATTTTCTAAAGTATATGGAAGCATATTATATTTTTGTGTTACAAATTAACATTGTTACATTATCTATCACTATATTTAAGTAAAATTGAGAGAATTGATCGTAGAAAAATATATGTATGTACTTGTTTAAATAAGGATTAACGTAACAACCGTATGGCTAAAGGAGGTGTCTAAATGAGGCATTAGGTTAGTTCTTGAATTAGAACATGTGGTTCATCGAGATACAATCCTACTTTTATCATCTCATAATGGAAGGAAAACTTGAAAATAAATGGAGCAGCGAAGACCAGGTGGCTTGCCCTCATTCAACTCAAGTCATGGGGTACATTTAAAGAAAAAATACAATCTCAGTTAACACATTTAAGACCAATAGAAACCATGAAATAAAAATTGTATGTAATAATATTAATTACTGCAAACAAACCCATTTAGGGATAGAAGATATAAACTAAAGTATATAACAGTGCCAGAGCCTTAACATGTTTATACACAGATTTCAATGGTAACCAATAATATATAAGAACAAAATACCCTAGTTCTAGCTTGGTTCAGTAGGCCTTATAGAGCCTCTATGAAGGGGGTATACTTGATAATCATTTAAACAAAAATAATGAAAACCTAAATCTACCATCATCTCATAGGAAAGAAAAAAAAACTGATAAGAACTCGACTGCAAGGCCCTTGAACACATTGCCAAATAAAGGAGTGAAGAGAACCCAACACCTAGTAAGAAAAGAAATAAAATCCATATATGATCAGTTGGAATAACTCCATAATGGAAATATTTTGCAAATGGATTCTAATTAAAACACTCACCTACATACAAAAGCCGAAGGGGTCAAATCTATAACGACATAGGAAAGGAACTAATGCTACCAAAATTTCTATCAAGTAACCACAAAAAATAAAAGAGGATATTACCTATAGCTTCGTTCTAGAAATAAATAGTGTTCCTGGTCATCACATTTACCTGCAAAGAAAAATCTGAAGTCAGACATGCAATGTAGTCAACAACAAGTGAGAAACAATATAAGAAACCTAACCCTATAACCTACACTTCACCTGTAAGAATTGCGTCGAACACCACCAAGGGAATCTGGGTAGAACCTCTCAGGAAAACTATCTTGCTGAGAACGGACTATGAAACCCTCGTGAGAAGTAAAGGAACTCAACATATCAACCAAAAAAATAATTTTGAAGAGAATTAACATCTATAGTTACCAGAGGAAGCTCACAAGATCGGGCAGGAATTTTTGGCGCCTGAGGTTGTAGAAGCACTCGAGAGAGGGAAAAATTGACAATGTGGCTAGGGTTCCTAGAGGTAAATGGTCACCATGAACCGTGAACCGTTCATCACCAAACCTAACTTTGGAAGATAAATATTATGCCCTGTGTTACCCATCACGACAAGGTAAGTGCAGTGGGAAGACAACGTGGTGGAGTCTAGAGGCTTCGAACCTATCGAGAGTCTCACGTTATAAACCATAGTATCATTTCCTAATTTCTTATCGCCGTAGACAGGGTCCTACATGTCATGTGCCTAGGAGGGGTAACATAGGATATTAGTATTGACTTTGTTACTGTGTCCATTTAATCAATATACCTATGTAAATACATTGTAATGATTCCATTTTGGATTTTCATACAAAATTATAATTTAATCATTTAACCTTGTTCTTATTGCATGGAACTTATGGTGAAACTATATGGGGTTAAAATTTGTTTTTATGCTATGGCTTATAAGTGTTACATAAATTATAGATAAGCAACATAATTTTTTGGTGAAAGACAAACTAATATGCAGTCAAAGGAAAAATTGAATGTGTAATACCATGCCTTCAACAGGTACAATAAACACACACATACACATATATAAAAAAATAAACATATATATTAAAGTGTATATGTGTTAATATAAACAATATTAGTTAATCATATTTCTTAATTTTTGGTGATAGCATTCAACAATACAATATTTTATTAGTTGTTTTATTTTTGTGATAAAATCTTTGTCTTTATTATTTTTTAGTTTAATTAATCTATATTTAAGCTAACTAGTAGGTACTAGCTATTGTGTATCCCTTGTTTATATTTAAGGCAAAATTTAAATTTTAAATATCTGTAATAATATTAATTTTCTTAATTTATTATATATATATATATATATATCAATATTTAACTATCTATTTTAAATAAAAAATCAATAAATAATAATTTAGATAAATAATAATAATAATAATAATAATAATAACCCTCATTATTCCCAATGGGGTGTTTTAATTAAACACACATTCAATAATAATGTAGATCAATAATAATAATAATAGCCTTAATTATCCCCAATGGGGTGTTATGGGAGAAAGAACATGCCTTGGTATGTCATGCCCACCACCCTCAAGCATTCATTTAGGAATTTAATGATTGTGGTACACGAAAAGAGGTTTGCATGCACAAATATACAATTAAAACATTAGCTAGAGTCGTGTATTATGGCATGGAAGGTTGTCAATTTTTCTTGGGAAGAGAGAACGAGAGACAAGGGTAAAACCTAAGCTTCCTAGTGTCTTTGTTGCATTAAGGCGAGGTTGAATGAAGTTTTGGTGTGGAAGATGTTAGTGTTGAGATTGAGGTAGAGTGGTATTTGGAGACTCTTCGCGCTTTGGTGCATAAAATTAGTGGTAAATTTCTCTTTGGGGTCTCGCAGGGAGTTGGAGTTTGAATTTTCTAGCTTCATACCGGTGTGCTTGGTCTATAAGTCAATTTCTCTTGTCGTAGTATTTTTCATAGTCAGATTTGTCTCCCCAAATTTCAATTTTTGTGGTCTTTAGGATTATTTTGGATATAGATTTCAATTGAGGATAGTTAATTTATATGGAATTGGTAAGGGCATGTGGAAGTTTGGGTTAGTGTCTACCTGGAAGTGCAACCAATAGAATCAATGGGTTTTTTTTGTTTGGTTTGGTTATGGGTAGTTTAAGTTGGTGGTAGAATTATGTTGTGTAAGAGAGGTTTGAAGGAATATCTTTGTGTGCGATGTCATGGTCGTGCTAGAGTCTTGGGGTGGTGTTTGTTGTGTCAGATGGTGGAAGGAAGTAAGATAGTTCTTGAATCAGTGTCATCTTCTGCCTACTCAGGTGGATTGTCATCAAATTTTATTCCTGTTTGGAATGTTTGTGTCCAAACATGGTTGGGTGGGATTTGAGTAGATTTGTGTGTCCTTTTTCAAGAAGGGGAAACTCATTCATAGAATAAAAAATTCCCAGTGGAGACTTGGATATGTCTTCGAGGCAAAGAAATTTTTTTTAAAGAGGTGGAGGAGGAATAAATCATCTAGGTCAGAGGGGATCAAGGCTCTTTTCTCATGAATCCGTGGTACCTTACTTCAACGTTATTCCATCGTAAACTCCCCAAGAGATAAGATAACTAGAGATAAAGGCTGGGGAGGAAAGGTGATGCAAGAGAGTTAGAGCTTCCAATCCATCAAGATTTTTGAAAAAAAAACTCCAAAAAAAGTTTCAATATTGTAAAGGAATTATAATTCCTTGAATATTCTTAGTTTCATTTAATTATTATAGAATAGTTTTAGAAAAGCTATGGATATGAGATATTTTTCCCATATGGAAAAAGAAAAATTTCCATGAAGAGCATGAATGATTTATGGAATAAATCATGAGAGCTTTAGTGAATAAATTATGAGGGCTTCAGGGAATAAATTAGAGAGTGATTTTAGGATTTAGGAAAATCTAATGGAGTGATTTATGGAGTTCTTTTAGGATTTATAAAATATATTTTATTTCTCAATTATATATTGCCAAAATGAATGTGAATTCAGGACATAGAGAATGAATTCCTCTAAGCATATGCATGTACAAAGCTAGTTTAATGAATGAGAGTTCATGCATAATTGTGAATCTAAAAATTCTATGGGAAGTGTGATCTCATTATTTGATTTCAAAGAAAGCATGGAAACTTTTTTTGTGATTGAAATATTTATCCAATTCAATAAAATTTAGATCATTGAATTAGCACAAAATTGTGGATTATCAGTTTTGTGACTACTGGAAAATATATCATTTTTTGTTATTCTTAATATTTCAGGTTTGTTGAAGTGAACATAGAATAAAAAGTTAAATTTTCCTGCATCAAAGTGGTATCAGAGCGAGAGAATCTACTCAAATGTGTTTGCAGATAGCAACAAGGAAAGAGTGTGGTAATCTATTTGGAATTGAGTATTGCAACCAGAAGAAGAAAAATTTTCAATAAGTAGCAATTGGGTATAAGTTTTCATAGGGAAGTTCCATAGTAAGTGTGGGTATCATTTCCAAGAGAAGGTTTTAAGGAGAGAGCTAGAGAAAATACCAAAAGATCAAGCTATTGATGAAATCTTAATGAGGTATTGAGTAGAAAGAAGAGAATACTTGGTACAGAGGATAGGCTTGGTTGCAGTTCACTATTGAGCATGGAGAAGCTCACAAATATAGAGAGAAGGATGACCATAGAGGGTCATTACAAATATTTAGGTGGAATCCATAGAAAAATTAAAGAAGATGTCAAGGAAAAAGACATAAAGAAGAAAACGAGTGATGAATAGTTTAATAGAGAACTCGATGAGATTAAAGTACAATTGGATGTAATTATGGAGTTGCTACAACAGAGCTCAAGACTAGAAATGTGGATGCATTTTTAAGATTAAATTTAAAATAATACGGATGAGGAATATGACCAAAGATTGGTCAAGGATGCTTGGAGAAAGTGAGAAAGAAAAGGTGTACATTTGTGAACTAGAGAAAAGACAATTGCTTGGTGAGAATGAAGATGAGGGGATTTTTGAAATTCTCATGAACTAATTTGTTTAGTTCAGATCGACATGTGGATGTGTTGATAGAGGAGATAAAAGAGGCTGAAAATCAAAATATTTTTGAAACTGATATTGTTATTTTGTGGATGGTGATGGAAAATCACCTAGAACTATCATGAAGGTGAAAGAAGAAAAATAAATGTCTTCTCAGGGCATAGAAGGAAGACAAACTTAGAATTTCATTCTGATAGAGGATGAGGTAGCATTCTCTCATGAGAAAACCATGATGAAAACCATAAATTAATGAACAAATAGATTGTTGCAAGATAGTTAAAGAAACATCTTGTTGCATAGGACAGATAAGATTTGGCTCGTGGATATAGTCAAAGGAAGCATAAAGAGGAAGAGAAAAATTCATAAGATTTGGCTCATGGATATAGTCAAAGGAAGCGTAAAGAGGAAGAGAAACATTCATACTTAATGCTGAAATTTTTTGAAGAAGAGCTAAGGCTGTTGGAAGAGTGGTTAATTGATCCAAGGATTAATGGAGAATATTGCATGACAATTGTGGGCATAGAAGGAGTTTTTAAGGCATCAGATGAAGGAAAGAGTAAGAATTATGGAGATATTAAAGATGAAAACATGCAACAACAACCAGTGAGGAGAAATAACAACAAATTTCAAGGAACAAGGAGAAACATGTACTAGCTAGGAGATCAACTGTACATTAAAATTGACAGGATGAGAATATTGATTATGGAAGTGCATGAGAAATTTCACATTAATGTGAGAAGGGTAGTGAATCATAGAATGAAAATTAATTTACAATAGCACATCAAAAAAGAGAGTGGAGAACTACAACATAAAGTTTGGAAACTTGGAAGGTTGAAGAAGATAGTGACAACAACAACAAAGGCACAACATGAAGAAGGAGGTGATCAGTTACAGTACAAATTTTGGGATCCAAGATGATTCAAAAATTAATCACACATGACCAGGAGGTCATGAATCCTTTATATCTTGGGAATCTGATGTAGGAGCATCATAGATTCTAATCCATCAATATTTTTGAAAAAAAACTCCAAAAGAGGTTTCAATATTGTAAAGGAATTTTAATTCCGTAATTGTAAATTTTCTTAGTTTCATTTAATTATTATAAAATAGTTTTAGAAAAGATATGGATAGGAGATGTTTTTCCCATATGGAAAAGGAAAAGTTGGATTGAAGAGCATGATAGATTTATGGAATAAATCATGAGAGATTTAGTGAATAAATTATGTGAGATTTAGGGAATAAATTAGAGAGTGATTTTAGGATTTAGGAAAAGCTAATGGAGTTATTTATGGAGTTCTTTTATGATTTAGAAAAGATATTGTATTTATTAATTATATTTATTGTAAGCCTATGGGAAATGAGGACTAATGGCCAAAATGAATGTGAAATTAGGCCATAGAGAGTGAATAAAGAGAATGAATGCCTCTAAGCATACACATGTACAAAGCTAGTTTAGAAAATGAGAATTTGTGCATAATTGTGAATATAAGAATTCTATGTGAAGTGTGATCTCATTATTTGATTTCAAATAAATCATGGAAACATGTTTTGTGATTGACATATCAATCCAACCCAATAAACTTTAGATCATTGAATCAACACAAAATTGTGGATTATTAGTTTTATGACTGCTGGAAAAGTTATAATTGTTCGTCATTCTTTAGATTGTAGGTTTGTGGAAGTGAACATAGAAGGAAACCTCAAATTTTCCTGCATCAAAAGGAAGCCCATGTTAGACTCAGATTTGCTTGAGGACTTGGCAGCATGGGTGCCATGCCTAGGACACACTATAGGAAAAAAAAAGTACTCAAACTCAATTTCACTTCATTGGAAAATGAAGATACTGGTGGGTTTAGTTTTGAGAGACAAATAGGTCGAGAAATACATAATATTTTCCTCATTGGAAGATGTTAAAAGGATGCTCAGAAATTTGAGGTTATATATGGATAGAATGGATGTATGTCTAATGCATGTGGAGAGCCATGTTACTTGTGAGTCAAACAAGGTGGTGGCAGAGATCCTCCTGGTTCTGGTGCTCGTGCACCGGAAAATGTATTCTCCTCTAACAATGAGTAGCGAGTTTGCATGGTGGGTGATGGGGTCTGACTCCTTCCTCACAAACCCATGTTTTTTTTTTGGTTGGCCATGTGTTGGTCTTTCATCATTGGGATTATGACAACATAGCAAGGTCAAGACCCTGCATTTTTTGGTTGGGATTAGATATTTTTTCTAGGGTTTGGTGCTTTTTGGCTAATGTGGGTTTCATTTTTCTTGGACCCTCATTGTGGAAGGTTTTGAAGTTCATGTTCATATTTTTTGTGGGTTGACGTCAAGGAATTTTTTCAGTGGTGTGGTGGCAAAAATGATACTTGGGGGACTTGTGCTTTGTGACAGATGGGTTGGAATTCGTGGAAGATCATGATGCAGTCGAGGTGGAGGTAGCCTTAGTGTTGTGGACATGGTTACATTATATTTTGTAATGGTTCTTATGTTTTAATGGCTTCAAATCTGGTTAAGGCCAGAGGAATTTTTTTTGTATGTATACAGTGAGTTTCAATTGATATAGTTGACAAGGTTTCAAGATCAATTATCTGGAACTCCCTTTGTGTGCTCATGGATATATCTGTAATTATGTTTTCTTGATTAATACAAATATTTTAAATTCACAAAAAAATAACCATTATTAATTTTGATAAATGACAACAATCATTATCAATATGAAAAACACTTTCCAATAATTTTGATAAATGATAAAACTCCTCAACATTGACGTGCAAAAAAAATCAAAATTCATAAATAAATAATAATAATTTAATTTTAAATTTATAGTTAAGTTATACACTAAATTTGTGCATGAAGCCTCATTTCTTGATATTTTATAATATCCTTTAATTTTTGAATTCTTTATGAGAATCCCTTATTGGTGGGACAAGGAACCTGTCTCCAGAGAGAGATTTAACTACTAAAGTCTAATGAGGTGTACATAATTTACCCTCTTTGGGTTTGAACTTATAATCTTGATCTCTTAGTAGGAAACACATGCTATTAACATTTTGACCCGCTTGTCAATATTAGTGGGTATAATGTTGGATGTTCAATAATAAAAAATGTTTTCTCATCAATACTAGGAAACTTGGTTAACCTGCCTAGCATGGATTTTGGACAATTACATTACACTCAAGAGTACAGGATTAGTCCTTCCAACTAAACCCCAAACCTCCTAAATAATAAACAACAAATATATTGGTCCTTAGGATATAAAAACAAAAACCATACCACCCACCATGAAAAAAAAATTCCAAGGAATAAATTTCAAACCTTTTTGCATGTACATATGATATTGATAAAATTTAGGTTTTTTTACTCATAAACCACCAAAAAAACGTTTTGGGGGCGATGAGATGAAGCTTCTCAGACATGCAACCTTTAGGATTAGACAAAGATCACCCATCCTTTCATTTTCTTCAACATCATATTTTCTATTCCAATTCATTTTGCAAGGTTTATCGTGGTCTTCATATTCTGCAAGTGCTGGAATATTCAAGACCCTTATTGGCCTTGCATCTATACAGTGAAAAAAAATTGGTGTTTATTATAATTTGAAGTCATAGACAGAAAATAGAGCTTCAACACCAAAACATCTAGCTACAACCCCCTGGATGAAGAGCTCGCTACAACTTTCAGTGAAGAAAATACAAACACATGTTTCATTATGTAAATAAATTAGAGCATATTGCTTTATTTCTGTCATAATTCAAATGTTTCCATAGCCCTCAGAGCTATGGGTGTTTACAATGTTGATGTTAGTCTCATGTAGAGATGGGATGAACTTGAGAGTTCAATGTGATAGATAGTGGAAACATCCATGTCATGGCTTGTGAATATTGTGTGAGCTTAATAGGCATTAACTTTGTAAAGAATTTGACAGTTGGTTTTTATTGCAAAGGTAGAGTCGTGGAGGAGATGAATTTGTATTAAAAAAGGGAGGATGGTAAATTTTTGGAGGATTTAAATTTGGATGGAAAAAGGTTTCATATGATGGGATTTTTTATTCGCGTTTTTATTATAATAATATGTGTATGTTTAAAATTTAATAAAAGAAATATTTATTGATGACCCAAATTTAATGGAATTTAAGGACTATTCATTATTGTCATTATTTAAAAAGTTGTGATTAGATTTATGGAAATTTATTAAATTATTTGTATTTTATAAATAGGGATTTGTAATTATTTATATTCTTAAAAAGTTTTTTAACAAAATACCTGTAAGATTTAAATTTTACTAATTATACTAAGATAATTATCTTTCATTTCATTGAGCGTAAATTTCATTCTTGATCTAGGTTTTTTCTATGTTAGGGTTTTATGGTGCTAGGACTCGGATCTACCACCCATGCTCTACAGTACCCAACCTTCAGTCCAAACATATATCTGATGATGTCTCTGGCATCACCCTCTGACTACCTGTCCCCATGTCAAGCCCTCCCAAGGGAGGGAGACTGTCACCCTCCTTCAAAGAAATTCTAACTGGTAGCCAGCACCAAAATGTGAGTTCCTCAATAAACAAATGCAACCCGAGGGGAAAATATGATGAAGTGCCAATGCTGGGAGCCCAATGGAAATCACATATGAAAGGTTGGTGCCTTCCTAAGGAAACTTAAAATCCCATACTTGTGATTTGAAACCATCACATGGGGAAATCTAGGCAGTTCATGAAGGTTCACACCATTATTTGCAAATTCATGGGAATTTGGCCCCGAGAAGCAGACATACTCCATTGGATCCAACTCAAATGGTAGCCGAAATCCCCATTTGAGCTTTGCCTCTGAGCCAAGGGCTTCTTCATAGTCATCTTTGAAGACCTGGAGGATCGCAAGCACATTCTGGACAATGGGCCCTATTTTATGAATAGTGCTAGACTCTTTATGCGCCATTGGGAACCCTGTTACAAACTCAAGAAGGAACATTTCCTTGTAGCCCCTATTTTGGTACACATGTACTCTCTTCCTGAGGACTTTTGGGGAATGTACATTTTGGAATCAAATGATAACTCAAATGGGGATTTTGTGCAAGTCTCAAAGACCACCTGGCACCGAGGATTCTCCTCATATGGCCTCATTTGTGTATATATGAATATTTTCCAACCCATGTTAGAGTCTATCGAAATAGAGTATTAGGATGAAATCTGGTCTCAACCTTTGGACTATGAACACATTCTCTTCAGATGTCGACTCCACCATGAGTATGGCCACCTATTTTTGGATTGCCCCTAGGCCACTGCTCCACCTTTGACTCCCTCCCTGGATTTCTTTCAAGAAGTCCCTAAGCAGTGTCCTCCATCTAGCAAAGCACATCTCTCCCATCCACCCCTAGGCCCTACTGAGCCTGCTCTACTCCCTTCTTTATCAATCCCTACTCGTCTCCCCAATAACCGTTTTGACATTATATATCACCCAAGCATGCAAGAGTAGCCATCTGCACAGGTAGAAGCACCTCCACTCCAAGCTACAATGGAAGTTGAGGTCGACCCAGAAAACCTTAAGCAAAACAAGTCAATTAAATGAAATTCCTCGAGTGCGCAACCAGTAGGAAAATAAATACAATAGGTTCTTGCTCAAGTTCGCCATGCCCTAGAACATGATGTGAAATTTGAACAACTCAACTCTGATGAATGGGTAATGGTAGCCTACCTTCACAGTTGGGCCAAAGATGGATTGGTTGAAATCCCCAGGACCAGTTGGACCAATTTCACCAAATATACAAGGGTTGGGAGGAGCGCCAATCCCCACTAGATCTCCTGCCACAAATGTCGCTTGTAATCAGGGAGGGTAACAAATCAAACAGAAGGATGGAATTGGGATTGAACGCTAGGAAGAAATGGGGATGGCCTACCAATGAGGTTATCTAGGAAGCATGGGCGATATTGGTCAATTCATGACAAGCCAGTGTCTTGACAGAGTACTATCAACACTCTACCTCATCCATTCCTCAATGAAGTTAGTCTCTTGGAGCATAAGAGGCCTCAAATCCAAGGGTAAGTTGAGGTACTTGAAAATTTGGATCTAGAAAGATAAACTGGAGATAATAGTTCTCCAAGAAAAAAAAATAACCTAGAACAATCTCAAGAAAATAACACGTAAAATTTGGCCCTCGACAGAATGTATGTCACTAGATGTCAGGGCCAATGCAAGTGGGATGGGAATCATTTGGGATTCCAAAGTCATTTCTTTCCAGTCTTGGATAGCCTCCCAAAATACCCTTTCAAGTGAGTTTCAATGCATCAAATATATTAAAAAAAATATGGATTATTGGTGTCTATGGCTCGACTTTCCCTAGGGAAAAGATGGGTTTCTTAAGAAAAATAAGGCACCTAAACGATCTTTTGGACAACGCCAACTGGATCATAGTGGGGGACTTCAACTTGATCAGGGACCTAGGAGAAAATAAAGTAGGAGTTAGATGATTGGACCCAATCTCTCTATCCTTCTAGGAGACAATCCATGATTTTGGAGTGGAGGATATAGACTTTGTGAACGATTCCTACACATGGAACAACTGCTTGGGAGGAAAGCATCAGATTGCTTCACGCCTGGATAAATTACCTATTTCTGATAAAATAATTCAACATGATCTATTTTTTAAAGCCTTGTTCCTTCCATGTCTGGGGTCAGATCACTAACTCATCTTCCTGGAGATCAATTTATGAATGGCCTAAAGTAATCGCCCCTTCCGGTTTGAGTTCTTTTGGCCAGATAGGCCAAAATTCTTGGCCAAAATGGAAGCCTGATGGAAATAAATCAGAGCTAGGGGTAGGAACATAATGGAAACCTTCCAAATCAAACTAAAGGAACTAAAATGGAGAATCAAGGAGTGGAATCAGAGGGACTTCAAAAACATCCATCAAGAAAAAGAAAAGTTGGAAAATAACATGCGAGAAATCGAACAACGAATTATTCAGGAAGAACACTCAGTGGACTTGGCCACCCAGGAGGGGGTGGTCCTACAAGACCTTGATAAACATAGAAAAAAGAAAAAATACTTTGGAGGAAAAAATCCAGGGCCAAATGGCTCAAATAGGGGGAGTGCACTACAAAATTATTCCATAGAACCATGATAAAACAAAAAAAGTTTAACCAGATATTTTCTCTTAATGGACTTGATGGAAGGTGAGTTGTGTAGAACGATGAGAAAATAAATGAGCTGATTGGGTACTTCCAACACTTGTTCACGGATCCAAATGTAGACATAAGCAATGCCATTGATCACATCAAGTATTTTATCCTAAATCTAATCTTGGAGGATCATAATGAGGCTCTCATGCGAACGGTTTCATATGCATAATTTGAGAAAGTTTTATGTGCTCTCCCATCGACAAAGCCCCAGGCCCTGATGGGTTTACCTATGAGTTCTTCAAAGCAGGATGGCACTTCCTCAAGCTAGAAATTCATGAGCTGGTAGAAGAGTCACTTCACTCCCAGAATCTTTGGTCGAGACTTAATGCAACATTTCTCACGCCAATTCCAAAGAAAGGCATGACCTTGGACCCAAGCGGATTCTGACCCATTGCCCTATGTAACTTGATTTGTAAAATTATCTCAGGTATCTTGGTTCTTCATTTGAATCCCCTCCTGAATGGGATTATAGGGCCCGAATAATGATTTTTTTTGGAAGGTAATCATATAATGGATTGTATCCTAATTGCGCATGAATAAATTCACTCCTTATCAACTTAAAAATCCCCAGGTATGTTGATTGAATTAGATATTTCAAAATCTTATGACTAACTGAATTGGAACTATATTTTCGCAATCCTAGAAGTGTTCGGGTTTTCATCCTCATGGATTAACTGGATCAAATCCGTGATTGAAACCCATTTCTACTACATTCTTGTGAACGGGGCTCCCCCACGCACCTTCAGGTGATCTAGGGGTCTGAGGTAGGGGGAACCTATATCCCCCTTCCTTTTCATCATTGTTGCGGAACGAATGAGTAGGATTATAAAGGTGGTGGTGGAGAGAAGATCCCTTCATAGGCTAAAACTCGCCCTGATAGCGCCTTCCCTCACTCACCAAAATTTTTTATATGAAAACATGTCGTTTGGTAAGCCCACCCTTTGATAAGCCAGAAAATTTGGATCCATTCTGGAGGACTTTCAACAAGAATCTAGAACACTGATTAATGGTGAAAAATATGATATATTCTTTTTCAATACTAACCCTCAAGTTCAGAACCACCTATCTCGAAATATTGGCTTTAGAATTGGAACTATTCCAAGCACTTATCTCAATGTCCCTTTGGTGGCTAATTCCTTGAAGGTCTCGCACTGGAAGGACTTGCTAAGTCGTATCGACCGAAAAATCTCCAGTTGGACCTTTTGAGTTTTAAACTCCCCAAGATGATTAGTCCTCCTAAAAGTTGTTCTGTGGGCCATCCCGATTTACCATCTCTCGGCCCTTCCACATCATCCCCCCCACAACATATACAAAGACAGGGTCTTTGTGCTTGCCACCTCTCAGCACTATGTAAATTTTGGAAATAATTTCTTGTCTATGTAATCTTAATTTTTTAAATATGTACTAGTGGGATGGTTTTATTAGTGTGTAGACCAGAATAACAAAGAATTATTTACGGAGTTGTCTACCGACGCGACATAATAGCTTGGATGGAAAGTTTTTGTTGAAATTCGATAAATTTTTTTCTTCAAAAAATCAGATAGTTGGAGTGTTTGAATTGTTTTTTTGATGGTGGAAATGGATTCAGCACCATCAAAAACTCCCGGGGCACCCAAAATCCTGAAATTTGACAACTATAATCCAGATTTTCAAAGATTTCTACCGAAATTTTTCATATTCTTGCTGGAATTTCTGGGTTATTTTGTGGGATTTTTAGACTACAACATTATCTATTGTAATTATTTATTTCATTAATAAAGTGTAAGACTAGTATCATAAAGAAATATTTATTGTAATGCTCCATTTCATTAATAAAGTGTCAGAAAGATAATTATATTTCATAGTTGCATCGTATATTCTAATCCTATTAATTTTTATAAACCCCATATATATATATATATATATATATATATATATATATATATATATATATATATATATTTATTTATTTATTACATACTTTATAATATATTTTAAATTGCGTTTTTAAAATAAATCCATACCAAAATTTGTAATGGTTTAACCTTTTATATAAAGACATAATTTACAAGTTGTCTTAAGTGGTAATTTTTATTTTAAATTGCATTTTTTTTTCAAGTGATATGTGTTTATCAAGGTTTGATCTAGGGCCTGAAAAATCCCAACCCAGGGACATTTAAGCCGTCTAAATCACCCAGGTATCGCACACGGCCTTGGCCACACTCGCCCTAAGCTAACCAGATTTTAGTGTGTCTTCCCCCCTAGCACGGGCGCAACAACCTGTGTGAGCTTCAATCCTATGTCACCTTGCTAACAAGGCTTATCCTCAACTAATTGTGCTAATAAGACTTAAAATTTTAAATTCCATTTTTAAAATTTATCTAAACTAAAATTTGTCATAATGTTACTTTTTATATGAAAACATAACTTATAATATGTTTTAAGTGTATTTTTTAAATTTGTTTTAAGTAGCATTTTTTTAAATGAATCCAAACTCATTTTAATGAGTAATATTTTTATTATCTAAATTGTAAAAATGAATTTTAATACTTAAAAAATTAACAAGATGAAAATTTTCATCTCACTTAAATTTTAATGGCATACCTTATAATCTATCTTAAATTGCAATTTTTAAATAAATTCAAACCAAAATTTGTAGTGGTTTTACTTTCTATATTAAGTCATAACTTATAGTTTGTTTTAAGTAGAATTTATACTCTATTTTAATGAATAATATTTTTATTTTAATGAATATATATTTTTTTAAAGTTGGTATTCTATTTATTAATAAAAAAGAGAGTATATAGATACCAAAAAACACATAGTTTCATTTCGACCAAGTTTGTTCACCAATGCTCGCTAGGCATTATATACAAGTAAAAAAAGACTAAAGGGAGTAGTCTAGAGCCCGAAAGACCAAAAGCACCAAAATACATTCAAAATAAACAAAACATTTTTCACCATGCCTAATCCTCTAAAGTAAAAAAAGCCGGATTATCTGGCTCGGTCCCCAGAGGGAGAGGAGGGCAATACGAACATCTAACATGCTGCTTAAAATGAGCTAGCTAAGTTTCCAGCTTGTCTACCTTTTCAGTGAGAAGATTGTCCCTTGCCAAATCACCACCATTCTTTCATAGATGTGACATTGGAAATATTGCAGTTGGTTAAGAATCTCCATCACAACTTCATGTTCTTCCTTGCGAGTCTTATCCTGTGCCTCCAGAAGATCCTGCAAATATTTTACTAGATTTCACTAAGCCTTGGAATGACTAGGAGGGTCAGCTTGCCCATGCCCAACTGTGCCTTCACGAACATGCCAACTACCACGCCCCCGGGTGCCACCACTATAACTTCAGGCAACCTTCAACCATCTTCGGACACCACTCCCACAACCAACTCATGAGGAACTTGCACTACTACACCCACCAATTCTTGATACCCTCCCCCTTCGTGCCCACTTCCTCTTTGGAGATGATGCCGGAAGGGGAATTTTAGCCCTCATATGTCTCGGAGCTGGCCTCATTGCACACCCACATATCCAAGTTAAAAACCACCAAACCATCAGACAAAACACGCCTTTCTTACGAAGACACTCCCCACTCACACTCAAACCCAACAGAAAACCAACGTCACGAAAGCCATTATAAAAAAATAATCCAGACTTGATCAAATTGGTGGTGGGGAAAGCCTCAGACAAAATGGGCTTCTCCAGGGTCAAATCCCAACACGCAATTTGGAGTAACAAGGACACAATAGAGCACAACCAAATCTTGAGACACGATGGAGACTCAAGCCCTGACCAACCCCTCGAAACAATAATACCCAAATTCCATACATGCACTAGCAAGCACCACTGCCTTAGCTTAAACCTTCGTCGAACCCCAACCAAGGAAAAAGGAACCCCAGAAACACGAAGACCACCTAGCTCCCAGAAGAGAACCTCTCCACACTTTTCCAGAGCTAGGACAAACTTGCAAAAACATGCTTCGCTATTCGAACACAAACCATAAGAAACAATATCCAAACCAGAATGCACCCCCATAAAACAAGAGTCAACCTAGGAATAAACAAGCCCATAAAACCACAACGACGGTACACAAAACATACACCACACGAATTATCGCTCGGTGTGAAGAGACTGCAAACCATGTCCCCAGAGTGAAAAGGGTCGGGGCCAAGCCTACCCGCTCGACGAATAGACCAAAATTAGTGAAAAAGGACACCGAGCACGAGCCAAACTAGCTTACCTCCCTCAAGCCATGAACTATTTTCCCATTGACACCACACCCCTCAGAATTTCCAGTGCCTTAGCCTACACCACCACTCTGCCTCCTCTGGAAGTCTATCAGCCACCCATGGAAGGACAACACTCACAACTGAACATTTTATCACCACGCCTTCATTCTGATAATACCCCAGGTTTCTTGCCACCTTCTACATTAAGTTTCCAATTTTCCCATGTCTTCCCTATTAGCACCCTGTAATTAGCAAGATTGGGAAAAGTCCAACTGCAGGGAGAACATCGTTTCAACCACTTTGGGATTCTAGGATCTAGCCCTCCTGAATCTGAAGAGGGATCTCTCTAACAAGTGCAAAGATGGATTTGTCTTTGAAGTCATGGGTAATGATATTATGCTAGTTATGAAGGTCGAGGGTTTTGTTTGTTTTTGGATGGTTGAGCATGATTACTGTTTGAGGTGGAAAGTTCTAAATGCAAAGAGTTTCAAAGGTGAGAAGTTGCAAGCAAATAGAACAAGCTTTGGCCAGGAAGATAGATAATTGCAGGTTTTAGTCCATTGGGCTATGGAGTTATAATAAGGTTTAATTGAAACTATTAGGTTCAAGAGTGGTCCATGGGGCAAGTCATCTATGTCTTAGGCTGCTCTTTGTTCTTTGAAATTTGATTTATGGAATGAAATGATACAACAAGAAGGGGAATTAAATAGATGAAGAACAAAGAGCAGCCTAAGATCTGGTAAGTACTTATAAACTAGCCAGCTTTTGACAAACACTTAAGAGAAACATAAAGTAATCCAGGATCTGGTAAGTACTTATAAATAGCCAACCTTTGATACACTTTTAATTGAAAACATATAAAAACAAAGGGAAACTTGAAGGCAACTGTTGGAGGAGAAACTAGCAGGCTGGGCTCACCACAAATCCTCTCCTAGCTCGACTTTACTTGGTTACTTTCAAGACAAACACAAACATAACACAGAATGGCCTAAGATCTAGTAAGTACTTTGAAACTAGCCAGCTTTTAACACATTCCAAGGGAAACATTTAGGCAGTCTTTGGGGATAAAAAATAGGACCAGGGCACACCATATCTTCCTTAGTTCATCTCTACTTAACATATACTGAAAATAACATTAAAAAATAACAATCAGCTAAGGCAATAGGACGAGGGAACGCTAACATTCCTATGCTTAAACTGAATTAAATCATGATTTTCAGTTAGAGAAGGGTACTGATATACAGTAGGTCCTAACTCGCTGCATGTTGTTCTTTATAAGAGAAGATGAACACAGTGAAAATAGAAATAAAATAACAATTCACAATAAGAAATAACATCACCATCGACATAAACTAGGATCCCATAAATCAGCTTGTATTGATACTCCAAACCAGTTACAGCTTCAAGTCCAATGCTTTAGTTTAGCAATCATCTACACTTCCCAGACTAACTTATCTATTACAAGCAGAGCTCCAAGAGCCAGTGAACACTATTTACAAGTAGAAGTCTCAAGCTCAATTACATTTCAATGTTCAACAACTAAATCAACCAACCACTCTCTCATCTTCTCCAATAGTATTTATAGAAGAATGAGGAGGTAAGATCTGATAAAAGATCTCCAAAGATAATTAATACAGACCTAATGGATTCTCAGCCTTTGGGAGGCTCGATGAAGAAGCTTACAGATGTTTCTGACTATATTAATGTTTTTCATTTAAGATTAAGCTCGGTGGGAGCTCTTATTGACTTTTGAGGCTCTGTGTTGTGTAATAGTCACTCTGTTGATATTTTTTGCATTAAGTTCCTTGGCAGAAATAACTATTTGGCTGCACTTAGGCAAATATCTGATCTTGATTAATAACTTCAGCCTCTGTTTGCATGTTTTGAGGCACAGGTAGCAATGTGGTAGCTGGGAGGAATCGATTTGCCTCAGATGTGGCGGTGGAGCCTTTCTTGTTGATAAAACACTTATGATTTTCTTTAAAATTTGTTTTAATTGGGAGGATTAGGCTTTTGATAATCATTCTTAGCCGTAATCCCCCACAGATCTGTCTTTAATATTCCATGCTGGTGCGTTCTGTCTTCGACCCTGATACTCTTTGATTGGTGATTGATTCACTGTGTTTTGTCGGTGTACAGTGCTGCACAGGGGTCGTGAGGCATCAATGCCTTTGGAGTATTGAAGAGACGTGGAAATTTAAACCCTGGATGGCTTCCTTTTAAATAATCAAAGGCGCGAGAATTTAAAACCCCAGCCTCCGGCCTTTCTTCAGTATATAATGGAAAAACCATATAATCACTGTTTATTCAATAACATACCCGGACTTCAAAATTTGATAAAACCAGGTTGTATAACCATTTCAGGTCACAAAAGGTGTTTGCTGACGTAAAGGCGTTTGTGACCCAAAATCCTCATGAAATCTGCCCTATAAAGTTCCCTAGGTCTGATTTGGGGCCTGCTGACGTCAGGGCGAGTGTGACCCGAAATTCCTTTCAAATCTGCTTTATAATGCTCCCTGGGTCCGGATTTGCTGACTGTGCGAGGAACCAATGAAGACCCACTCCAATACAATGATTCCACGTGGATGCTGACTAGGTGTTTGGGACCACCGGTTTTGTGGGACTGTTGATTGCTATCGTGGGTGTGGGGACCGGAGCGACTGCTCTTGGGCCGTTGATCTGCAGATCAGATTGACGGTGGAGATGCTTTAATGAATGCGCCATACCTTAACCTATCCCTTGAGCTTCTTTTAAGTGCGATCACCGTTAGATGAGCCAGCCTCAGATCGGACGGCTCATGTCAATATCGCGCTGAGCCCATAGTCGATTTTTAATGCGTGAAGAGGGCGGTATCTCCAAACCGCTCAAGGCCACGTGTCGGCCTGTGGCATTGATCACGTTGAAATCGGAAATACTGCTTACCACACAAAAGCGGTGCGATGAAAAAAGCTCTGGCTTTTGAACAATGATTGACTGTGGGGACCACTGGGGTGATTGATTTGTGGGCCGTCGATCTGCGGATCAGATCGACGAAAAAGAGCGATTTAAGCTTGGCACCGGCGAAAACCTTTTCATACCCTGCAAAAACACAAAAAATTAATAAAAACAAAGGTTTCATGGTTTCAGGGAGGGAAAATATATTTATAATATGGCTAGGCGCCCGTCTGCGGGGCCATGGATGTATGGAAGATAATATGACCGGGGGGTTTATGCACAGGGCTAATCGGCATCGGAGTTTGGTTTAAACAAAAATAGTGCGCTTGGTGAGTTGCTCTGATGCGATAAACGCTTAAAGGCTTAGTGCCTGGTTCTAGCACCAGGGCATGTGTAGTGGAGATGGTTAAGGACTTAGCCCAAAGGGGCTTAAACCCTTACACAAAAATATGTATTTTTTATGAAGTTTTCAATGTTTTTCAAGGGTTTTGAGGCTTTCGATAAGGCAAAGAAGGAGTCTTAAACCTTATAACATGGGTTTCGATGGAGGGGAAAAAGGGGAAAAATATGAACATGAAGAATTTTTTGGGGAATAAAGGGATAAAAATGAGGTTAGTTTTGGAAGTGGAAGGAAGGGGAAAATGGTGTTTGCAGCAGTATTTTGTCTTTGAAATCAACAGAATTTCCGAGTGTAAAATGGGCACAACAGTGAAGATTTGGACAGAGGCATGAGGCCTTCAAGAGTCTCCAAGAGATAACACTTTTTTAGCAGTAACATTTGTTCCTTGAAGAATTCAAAAATATTTTAGCCAGCATTTGGTATAACAAATTTTATAGCTAGATAATAGTGGCTCCACTTGGGGATGGTGCCTTCTTGAAGGCATCAAGAACTTCAAACTTGCATTCTCTGGGAGGCTGATCAGTTGCCTCATCCATTGGGCTGCCTTTCTTTCTATGGATGATCTTCTTTTGCTCTGAAACATATTAGCATTCATGGATTAACAATGTAACTTCATCAATACAATATTTCTACCTACCCAATCCTACTGATCTAACATTTTTTCTTCTTTAGAGTGTACTTGGATTGGCAAACTCTTTTACAACATTTTTTTCTTTTGAAAGCAGGAAATTTAATCTATTTCTACTCCTTATTTCTCCATGGACTCAGATTAAGCAGTTGAGCCCATATTATTCTCTACCTAATCTACTATATGTTGGGATTAAACTGTCCAACAGATTTTTATTCTCTACATTCTATAACAGAAATTTAAAAGCATACAAGTCAGGATTGAATAGTTTGACTTGTTGCTGATCTATGGCATGAAAAAAAAGCTGCACATAGATCTTATTTTGCAAAAATTTGAATCAAAATGGAAGTTTTAAGATCTGAATTTTCAAAGCATTTCCTTCCCCTTTTTTACAGCTCTGTTTTGACCTTTGTTTTGAGTTGTCTTTCCTTTGTCAACTGGTTCAGATTTTGAGCTAATTGGAACCAGATTTACATCTTTTTGACTCAGAATTTGAAACAGATTTGAGTCATTCTCTTGAGAACTTAGGTTTAGATTTTGAGCATGTTTGAACCTTTAATTTCTACCCTAAAATAGCTACTGATAAGCCAAGATTGAATAGTTTGGCAAATCAAATTCACTATCCTATCAACAAAAAATTTAAAAATAATTAGTCAAGATTAGGCAGTTTGACTAACTAGAAGTGTGTCCTTTAGGAGTGGCATTTGAGCTTGCACACTTTCAGATTTGTTCTCTTTTTGGTATGGGGCTATACCTTTCTTGTTTTTACAATCTGCCCTCTTTTCTTTCTTTCTTTGTTTTTGTATTTTTGATTTTTTCTAACTTTGAATGCAATGGTGGATGAAATATTTATAATGAGAGAAAGATAAAAATTCTTTCAGAACACTCATGGATCAAGAAAAGTAATGTTTAAGCATCCTGCCATTGACAGGGCCTCCAAACAATTCTGCTCCATTCAACTCCTGCAAGAAAAATGCATTGCTACCAACAGTTGAATGGATAGAGTAAGGGCCAAGCCATAAGTTATCAAATTTTCCATGCTTGCCCCTATCTTCCCTCCTTGAGTCCCACTTCAAAACTTTGTCCCCAATATTGAAATTTCTGGCCTTTGTTCTTCTGTCAAAAATATTTTTAATGATGTCCTGCTTCTGCAATGATTTGTTATAAACCTCCTCCCTGGTTTTCTGAAGATGAATGGTATGATTTATTCTTCTGATCAAGTCATTATCTTCAGTTTGCAACTCTTGAATCAAATTCATCACTGGTACACCAAGGCTGTTTGGAAAAATTGCATCAGTACCATACACAAGCTGGAAAGGTGACATGCCAATAGATTTCTTCAAAGTCAATCTATCAGCCCAAAGTGCATGGACCAGCTTTGTGTGCCAAGACTTTTTGTTGTCCTCCAACAGTTTCTTGATTATGTTCACTAAAATTTTGTTCGAGGATTCTGCAATTCCATTACCTTCAGGGTAATAGGACGTGGAATGCCCCAATGTTATCTGATATCTGTGGCAGAATTCAACCATCTTCTTTGACCCAAGCTGCTGCATTATCAGTGATGATCTTGGTAGGACAACCAAATCTAGAGAGAATATTATTCTCTATAAATTTTATAATAACAGAATCATTGGCCTGCCTACAAGGTATGGCTTCTATCCACTTAGTGAAATAGTCTATGGAAGTGAGAATCCATTTATGCTGAGCAGAAGATGGTGGATAAATTTCTCCTATGAAGTCAAGTCCCCACTGTTGAAAAGGAGCTTCAATAATGATTGAATGTAGAGGTAGGGGTAGCAGTTTTCTTTTGCCTTCAAAAATTTGACACTTATGACAGGCTATGATCATCTTGTGCACATCATGAAAAAGAGTAGGCCAATAGAAACCAGCCTTCAAAATTTTGTTGGCTGTTGTATTCCAGTACAAATGACCTCCACACTTTCCTTCATGGAACTCATGCTTGACCTTCTCTACATCACACTCAGGCAAACATTTGAGCAATACACCACTTGCATTTTTCCAATAAAGACATATATCTATAATGCAATAGTTTACAACTTTCAATTTTAAAAACCTTGCCTTTGTTTTTGTCAAACCAGGAGGTGTATTCAAATTAAGAAAAACATAAATAATATCAGCATACCAAGAAGAATTCATAAAATGGTCTTCAAAAATGGGAGTTGAGATTTCCTCTTGTTCGTCCAAAGCATTAATCATATTAAGATCAAGAACTTCAAAATTGGATTCAGCCATTAATCTAGCTAGACCTTGGCCTTTAATGAGTTTAGTGGGTTTTATCTCTAAATCATATTCAAGAATAACAACAATCCACTTACCTCTCTTACCATCTGGGTCCTGTGTTAGAATGTCTTTCACAACTGAATTTGGGACAAAGGCAATGATGTGTGAGTGAAGTATGTACACTCTGAAGTCTTTCAAAGCTTTAACCAAAGCAAAAGCTTGCTTTTCCATAATGTTATATTTCATAGGGGCATCCCTCAATGCCTTGCTAAAGAATGCAATAAGCTGCTCTTGTCCTTGTGGATTTTTCTGTAAAAGGACAGCAACTATGGTATGTTCCGATGCAAATGAAAAAATATAAAAATCTTTCGAGAAATCAGGACTTATTAGAACCAATGTTTTGGTTAATGCTTGCTTCACCATTTCAAAGGACTTCTTTGCTTCAAAGGTACATTTTACCCCTTGCTCCTTCTTCAACATGTTTGTGATATTTCTAAGAAGCTCAGCCAAGTTGGGGATGAACCTTCTCAAAAATTTAATCTTTCCAATGAAAGATTGCAACTCCTTGATGTTTCGAGGATGAGAGATTTGCAATATGGCCTCAATCCTCTTGGGATCTATCTTAATACCTTCTTCTGAAATAATGTGCCCAAGAAGTTTACCTTCTTGGAGACCGAATAGTGTCTTCTTGGGGTTTAAAGATATCCCAAACTTTCTGCATTTCTCGAAAACGTTTCTTAAGTGTTCTAAGTGCTCTTCATCTGTTTTTGAAAAAACAGTGACATCATCTAGGTATATAATGATAAAGTAGCCCAGTTCTTATGAGAATGCTATGTCCATGGCTCTTTGAAAAGTTGCTCCAGCATTAATCAGACCAAAAGGCATTTTCACATACATGAAAGTGCCCCATGGTGTAGTAAAGGTTGTCTTTAATTGATCAGCAGGGTGAACCAAGATCTGATTGTACCCTGAGTAGCCATCAAGCAAAGAAATTCTTCTAGACCCTACCACCCTTTGTAGAATATGATCCATCTTAGGTAAATGGTAGTTGTCCTTAAATGAAGCTTTTTTCAGGTCTCTAAAGTCTATACAAAGCCTGATCTCTCCAGTTTTCTTCCTAACTGACACCAGATTAGACACCGACTCGGAATATCTAATAGGGACAATAATACCAGCTTCATACATTTTTCTGATTTCCTTATCAACCAAACGCAGCTGAACAGGGTTTATTCTGCGCAGTTTCTGTTTGAATGGTTTTTGGTTTTCCTTGAGAGGGATTTTGTGTTGTATTATTTCAGTGTCATAGGATTTAAGATCTTCGTAACTCCATGCAAAAACATCAGAAAACTCTTTGAACAACTCTATGTATTTGAATTTAATGTGAGTTGGTAAAGTTTTAGATAGTTTAATCATTTTCGGTTTTTTCTCACTGCCTATATTGCATTCTTCCACTTCAGTCTCTACAGGTTCCAGTTTTTGCTTCCTGGCCACATCGTTAAAATCAAACAACTCTTCTAATGGTGTTAGACCGTTTGGAAAACTTTCATCTTTAGAGCGCAGAGTTTCTAACTCCTCTGCTTCTAACTCTGCATTCAATTCTGTTTTGTTTTTAAGTTTGCTAGTGAGAAGATCAATATTGACAAGCTCAGGAGACAGCTCTTCTTCACCAAGAAAATTTTCTTCACTGTAGTCTGTATCATAATCTGAGTCTGAACTGTTTAGTTCGAATTCATTTTTGAATTGCATGAAGTCTTCTTTTTGTTTGTCTCCGTCAAACACCTGCCAATACTTTTCATTATTAGGCATGGCTGGTCTAAATTTTATCTGAGTTGTGCAGTCTTTGGTTTCATATGGCGTTAAGCATGTTCTAGCTACAAAAGCTAAATTGTGGGCCACAATATTTCTTTTTCTTGGGACAAAAATCAGCTTGGACTCCTTGAACATTTTTAAAAGGTCCATGACATTGTTTTGGTAGGCCCTAAGTCTGGGATGATTTGTGTTATATTCCCCATTGACTTGCCTAATGACTAAATCTAAATCCCCATACACATTGATTCTTTTGGCTCCTAACTTTTTCAACAAACGTAAGCCTAAGAGAAGGGATTCATATTACGCTATGTTGTTAGAACACTGAAAGTTTAATTTGCAAGAAATGTTGTCTGTGTGGTTGTTTTCAGTATTGGAAATACAGACACCTGCACCAGCATTGTTCCTAGTGTAGGATCCATCAAAATACATACTCCACAGAGGATTGTTCCTCTTCAATTAAAGTGCTTACGGGTTGTTGTGGAATATTAGCACTTAGTTGTATTTGTTTCAACTCCTCAGGTTTTTCACTGTGTTGAGGGTTGTTTTCTTGACTGTCAAGGTTTAAGAGCAATGGACGGATGACTTGTAGCTTAAGACCTGTGTCTTGTTTGCTAGAGTTTACAGGTTCAGCAAATTGTTCTGATACTGCTACGTTATCTTCTTCCTCCACTCTATCTATCATTAAAACAGACAAGGTCACTTGTTCACTAAAGTTTCATCATTGAAAAGGATAAATGAATCTAGGCCTGTGTCTACAGAATAAAGGGGAGATTTCTGTGGTCTGTCTTGGCTTGTAACTGTGTATTGCATATGGGACTCCCTGTAAAGTCTTTTAGTCTGATTGAAAATGGGGATAGTCGCATAGGTCATGTCCATTTGCATAGTCCCTTGTAACTTAGCCCCCCAAGATCTTGATAATAACATTTCATACTTTGGGGGTACATCAGCCACAACAATATCCATGACTAAGCATTTGGTTGGAATCTGTGCTAAGTTAATGCAGATGTCTTTGATTAATCCTAAACATTTTACTCTGCTTGAGTCAAAGGAGTCAAGATCTTTGTAAGGTCTGGTGATTTCTAGACCCAGGCTCTCCATTATAGCTTTTGGAATTAAATTATGAGAAGCTCCTGAGTCATACATAGTGTTATGCAAAATTTTTTCATGAACGTTTAAACTCACATAAAAGGGAGGAACAGTTCCCTCTTGATATCTACCTTCAATATTTGGACTGAAAATAAGCTCTGGCTGGTCATCATTAAGATTGACTGTATCCTCATTTTCCTCTATATTTAAAGCCTTCAAAATTTGGGTCCTATATACATTCTGGGCAGCTAACTCAGTCAGGGGAACAGAGATTTTGATCTTTGAAATTTCTTGCTCTAGGCTGAAAGGAACTTGGTTCTTTGAAGAACTTGTCTCAGCCTTACTAGCTGCTAGTCCATCAGCAACATCAACTTGCTGATTTTTTTTATTTATATTTGACAAAATTGTTTTCACAGGAGTACTAGCTGAAATGTTAGTACTGCTAAGATTTGCACTCTGTTTTTCATTGTTTTGAGTGCCTTTCTCTTTACCATTATCAGAATTCCCAGCTACTGTTTTTTCCTTTTGTTTGACCATTTTAGGCTTGGTTGCAGTGTTGTTTTGTGAAGATTTTTTAGAGGTTTTGTTGTTGGGGGTTTGTTGACTGGTTTTTCTTCTAAGGTCATATTCTCTTTGAGATTCTATGATGACATTTTCCATGTCTTGATAATAATTTTCATCATCATCTCTTCTGTCATCATAAGGTGTGTATAGACCTTGTTTTCTATTATAATGAACTTCAAAGTCATCATTATCTACCCCCAGCATGTTGATATCATCTTCCTCTGTTATCTCATCTGTTTCCTCAACCTCACTTACATAGTTTTGATGAAAGGGAGGAGTGATCTGTTGATCATCTTCCCTAGGTCTTTTTGGAGGTTGGTTCCTTCTAAAATTCTGATTTTGGTTCTGATTTCTATTTTGAGGAGCAGTTTGGTTTTGACTGTCTTGTTCTCTCTCAAAGATGCTCATTTTCTTCATCATCTCCTCCATCATTCTCTCCATCTTTGAGTTGGAAGTAGATGGTGTGTTTTCCTTTCTAAAGGACACTCTCTTCTCATTTTTCATTCTTGCTCTCTTCTCCATCAAGTTGACCTCCACAGCAAGAGCTCCATTTTTCATTTCTTCAAGAGTTGCAGGATTTCTCTCTCTTAGCTGATAGGCCATTTCAGGGTCAAACCCTTCAGGAAAATTGTTTAAAGATGAGCCTTGTGGAGGTTTTAGATCTGGGGAAAGTGCATTATATACACTATTAAATCTGGTACAATAAGCTTGTACACTTTCTCCCGTGTTTCTATGGAGTTTCTTGTAATCAGAAAGGACTTGGAGAGGATTCTTCTTTACTTCCCATTTGTTTAGGAATGTCTGATGGAAGGCTTGGAGATCATTGATACTATGGGGGGTTAAGCCTTTAAACCATTTTCTTACTTCTCCCCCCAGACTTTGAGCGAATAATCTAAGCTTGACAGAATCATCATCAATTTCATTTCTGTCAAAGTAGTCATTCATCTTATCCACATGTTGTGATGCAGTAGTAGCATTACTAGCATCATATAATGGAATCTTGGACTGATAGTCCTGTGGAAGATTGAATAATGGTACAGGAAGGACTAAGGGAGCATACCACGCTGCCATGATATGTGGTGGGGGTGTATTTACAAGAGGTGGATTAACAACAGGAAAAGTGGGCTGAAGTGGAGTGGTTTGGACAGTGGATGTAGGGTGAGCGGAAGTGGATGGACCAGGAGTTGATTGCTGAACTGATCTTGGATGAGAGACACCTAAGTTGTGAAGGAAATGTAAATCAGGAGGTGTTGTTTCTCTACTACCTGGATGTTCACTTGTTTCATGAGATGAAAGTGAAGACTCAGAATCTAACTGATCTAAATCATCAAGAGACCTAGTCCTAAATGGATTTACTAAGTCAACTTGTGATTGTTGTAGAGCTGAAAGATTTTCAGGAACTGAATTCGCTCTCAAGGGTGATTTGAAAACAGTTGATAATTTAATCCCAGGAGACTTCCTAAAGATACTTTCTGGGTTGTCAACTATCTCAGGTGGATCACGGTCAGAATAGGCTCTAGTGTGAATCTTTCTAGGAGCCACTACGCTGTTTTTTTTAGACCCAAGTAAACAAGAAAAGTTCAACCAGGTATGACAGTATTTAAAAGGTCAACTAATCTGTTTACAAAAATTTTAATCCTACAACCCTCTAACTGAGTTTAAATGATATTATAAGGATAATGGTTCTTCCCAGTGGATTCTTAAGGTCTGTTGAGGATTGTGGAGTCACCAAGTGGAAGTTTTTAGCTTGTAGGGAGGTAAAATATTTTATGGTCCACCACCATGTTTATTGGAATACCAATCTGAAAATATTTTTGGTTTTTCTGAGTTATTTTTCAGTTGTGTGGTTTCTAAGAGTGTCATAAATTTTCTTCACAACTTAGCTACGGTTATGAGACAAAAAAAGTCTACTCTTATGGCTAAGCTAGCTGATCTTTCAAGGTTAGATAAAGACTTATGAGAATCCTAGGTCTTGCCTAGTTTGTCACTGATTCAAATAATTTTTTATCATGATTACCATTTCTGGGTAGTGCTTGAAAAGGCTGCTTTTTACTCACAAGGTTTTTATGAAGTCTTTTAAGGGAACCAAAGGTGAAAATTCAAGTTCGATCCCCAGCGAAGTAGCCAGAAATGTTAGCACCCTGTAATTAGCAAGATTGGCAAAAGTCCAACTGCAGGGAGAACATCGTTTCAACCACTTTGGGATTCTAGGATCTAGCCCTCCTGAATCCAGAGAGGGATCTCTCCAACAAGTGCAAAGATGGATTTGTCTTTGAAGTCTTAGGCAATGATATTAGGCTATTTATCAAGGCTGAGGGTTTTGTTTGTTTTTGGATGGTTGAGCATGATTAATGTTTGAGGTGGAAATTTCTAAATGCAAAGAGTTTCAAAGGTGAGAATTTGCAAGAAAATAGAACAAGCTTTGGCCAGGAAGATAGATAATTTTAGGTTTTATTCCATTGGGCTATGGAGTCATAATAGGGTTTAATTGAAACTATCAGGTTCAAGAGTGGTCCATGGGGCAAGTCATCTATGTCTAAGGATCTCTTTGAAATTTGATTAATGGAATGAAATGATACAAAAAGAAGGGGAATTAAACAGATGAAGAACAAAGAATAGCCTAAGATCTGGTAAGTACTTCTAAACTAGCCAGCTTTTGAAAAACACTTAAGAGAAACATAAAGCAATCCAGGATTTGGTAAGTACTTCGAAACTAGCCAGCCTTTGATGTACTTTTAATAGAAAACATATAAAAACAAAGGGAAACTTGAAGGCAACTGTTGGAGGAGAAACTAGCAGGCCGGGCTCACCACAAATCCTCTCCTAGCTCTGATTTACTTGGTTACTTTCAAGACAAACACAAAGATAACACAGAATGGCCTAAGATCTAGTAAGTACTTTGAAACTAGCCAGCTTTTAACACATTCCAAGGGAAACATTCAGACAGTCTTTGGGGATAAAACTAGGACCAGGGCACACCATATCTTCCTTAGTTCATCTCTACTTAACATATACTGAAAATAACATTAAAAAATAACAATCAGCTAAGGCAATAGGACGAGGGAACGCTAACATTCCTATGCTTAAACTGAATTAAATCATTCCTAAATAACACAAATTAGAAGAAAACATGTAGATAAAGATTTTCAGTCATAGAAGGATACTGATATACAGTAGGTCCTAACTCTATGCATGTTGTTCTTTATAAGAGAAGATGAACACAGTGAAAACAGAAATAAAATAACAACTCACAATAAGAAATAACATCACCATCGACATAAACCAGGATCCTATAAATCAGCTTGTATTGATACTCCAAACCAGTTACAGCTTCAAGTCCAATGATTTATTTTAGCAATCATCTACACTTCCCAGACTAACTTATCTATTACAAGCAGAGCTCCAAGAGCCAGTTAACACTATTTACAAGTAGAAGTCTCAAGCTCAATTACATTTCAATGTTCAGCAACTAAATCAACCAACCCCTCTCTTATCTTCTCCAGTAGTATTTATAGAAGAATGAGGAGGTAAGATCTGATAAAATATCTCCAAAGATAATTAATAATGACTTAATGGCTTCTCGGCCTTTGGGAGGCTTGATGAAGAAGCTTACAGATGTTTCTGATTGTATTAATGTTTTTCATTTAAGATCAAGCTCGGTGGGAGCTCTTGTTAACTTTTGAGGCTCTGTGTTGTGTAATAGTCACTCTGTTGATATTTTTTGCATTAAGTTCCTTGGCAAAAATAACTGTTTGGTTGCACTTGAGGAAAATATCTGATCTTGATTAATAACTTCGGCCTCTGTTTGCATGCTTTGAGGCACAGGTGGCAATGTGGTAGCTGGGAGGAATCGATTTGCCTCAGATGTGGTGGTGGAGGCATTCTTGTTGATAAAACACTTATCATTTTCTTTAAACTGTGTTTTAATTGGGAGGATTAGGCTTTTGATAATCATTCTTAGCCGTGATCCCCCACAGATTTGTCTTTAATCTTCCATGCTGGTGCATTCTGTCTTCGACCCTGATACTCTTTGATTGGTGATTGATTCACTGTGTTTTGTCGGTGTGCAGTTCTGCGAAGGGGTCGTGAGGCATCAATTCCTTTGGAGTATTGACGAGACGTGGAAATTTAAACCTTGGATGGCTTCCTTTTAAAGAATCGAACGCGCGAGAATTTAAAACCCCGGCCTTCGGCCTTTCTTCAGTATATAATGGAAAAGCCATATAATCACTATTTATTCAATAACATACCCGGACTTCAAAATTTGATAAAACCAGGTTGTATAACCATTTCAGGTCACAAAAGGTGTTTTCTGACGTAAAGGTGTTTGTGACCCGAAATCCTCATGAAATCCTCCCTATAAAGTTCCCCGGGTCCGATTTGGGGCCTGCTGATGTCAGGGCGAGTGTGACCCGAAAGTACTTTCAAATCCGCTTTATAATGCTCCCTGGGTCTAGATTTGCTGACTGTGAAAGGAACAAATGAAGACCCGCTCTAATCCAATGATGCCACGTGGATGTTGACTAGGTGTTTGGGACCGCTGATTGCTGCCGTGGCTGTGGGGACCAGAGCAACTACTCTTGGGTTGTCGATCTACAGATCAGATCGATGGTGGAGATGCTTTAATGAATGTGCCATCCCTTAACCTATCCCTTGAGCTTCTTTTGAGTGCGATCACCATCCGATGAACCGGCCTCAGATCGGATGGCTCACGTCAATATCGCACTGAGCCCACAGTCGATTTTTAATGCGCGATGAGGGCAGTATCTCCAAACCGCTCAAGGCCACATGTCGGCTTGTGGCATTGATCGCGCTGAAATCGGAAATACCACTTACCCCACAAAAGCAGTGCAATGAAAACAACTCCAGCTTTTGAACAGTGATTGACCGTGGGGACCACCAGGGCGATTGATTTGTGGGCCATTGATCTGTGGATCAGATTGACTTCGAAGAGAGATTTAAGCTTGGCATCGACGGAAACCTTTTCATACCCTGCAAAAACACAAAAAATTAATAAAAACAAAGGTTTCATGGTTTTGGGGAGGGAAAATATATTTATAATATGGCTTGGCACCCGTCTGTGGGGCCATGGATGTATGGAAGATAATATGACCGGGGGGTTTATCCACGGGGCTAATCAGCATCAGAGTTTGGTTTAAACAAAAACAATGTGCTTGGTGAGTTGGTCCGATGCGATAAGTGCTTAATGGCTTAGCACCTGGTTCTAGCACCAGGGCATGTGTAGTGGAAATGGTTAAGGACTTAGCCCAAAGGGGCTTAAATCCTTACACAAAAATATGTATTTTTTATGAATTTTTCAATGTTTTTCAAGGGTTTTGAGGGTTTTGATAAGGCAAAGAAGGATTCTTAAACCTTATCACATGGGTTTCGATGGAGGGGAAAAAGGGGAAAAATATGAACATGAAGAATTTTTTGTAGAATAAAGGGATAAAAATGAGGTTAGTTTTGGAAGTGGAAGGAAGGGGAAAATGGTGTTTGCAGCAGTATTTTTTCTTTGAAATCAGCAGAATTTCCGAGTGTAAAATGGGCACAGCAGTGAAGATTTGGACAGAGCCATGAGGCCTTCAAGAGTCTTCAAGAGATAACACCTTTTTAGCAATAAAATTTGTTCCTTGAAGACTTCAAAAATGTTTTAGCCAGAATTTGGTATAACAAATTTTATAGCTGGCTAACATTCCCCACACTGCCATATCACACGTAGTGCAAACACAATTAATATAGTCGGATACACAATGCAAGAGGGCAGATCCTCTGCCTTCCAATCCTTCTATCATATGCCCACTGTCATACCCCACGTGTCAGTGGTTGTACCTGTGCTTCCTCGGGATCAGACACCCCCATCATGGAATTTTAATTGTAAAAATTCAATCAATAATTAGAAAAATAAAGAATGAAAAAATGTTGAGTATTTTAAAAGGGTCTGGAGTATGTCTTAACACTACTTTTGCTTGGCTAAGAGTTATTTTTTATCGGATTTAAGGAAACATATTAATGGCCTAAGATCCAAAATCATTTGGCATGATTGAAAGCCTTCCCCCTAATAGAACAAGAGCTCATTTTCCTCAGATTTAAGGAAACATATTAACAACCTAAGATCCAAAATCATCTGGCATGATTGAAAACTTACTCCTTGACAGACCACCAGTAGGTAATTCCATGTGACGTAGTTTTTCTTGAAGAACAAGAATAATTCAATCTATATTCGTAAATAACAACTATTAATGATTATTATTACTAGTAATTTAACAACTAGATTATAATAATTTTCCCACTATAGTAAAAAAAGAGTAAATAACCCTCGAAATTTCACAATTTTTCATTAAAATAGGTAATGACTTTAAATTTTTTAAGGAATAACTAAAGTACCACTTTTTAAATGAGTATACGGAAGGTTCGTAATGACGTTTTGTTAAAGCAATAAAATGAGAGGAAATATGAAGCCAAGAGATTGGGAAGGATGTTTATGAATCGAAAATTTGTAAATGATTAAATTAATATTTTAATTAAAATTGAATTAATATTGGTTTTCAAATAAACAAATGAAATAATTTTGGGATAATATATAAATGATTTAAAAAAGAAAAGAAACGGGAAGCACACTATTTTTTTATTACTTTTTATTTATAGTAGTTGAGTGACTTCAAAAATTCTATTATTTTTCAAAAAAACAATATTTGTTTTATTTATTGAATTTTATTTTTTATTTTTATGAAAATAGATTTTATTTTTTAATTATATGGAGAGATGCGCTATAATATAATACGGGAAGAGGTTGTAATGTCTATAAATGAATGTAAATATTTAAATGTGGGCTTAATATGGGATAGATGTTTCTTTATATAAGTGGAGGATGTAGTGTATGTAAATGTGTGTAAACTTGGGTCAATATAAAGAGAGATGATATTGTAGTGTGTGTAAATGAGTGTAAACTTCAGTTAATATAAAGGAGATGGTGTAGTGGTTATAAATGAGTGTAAAATTTTTAATATCAGTCTAACATAAGAGAGATGTAAACATTTAAATATCAAGTTTTCAAGCTCCCGTGGTTATCAATTGATGAAGAGGTTTCTAGATTTTCCATAGTATCAGAGAACATTACAATATCAACCTAATGTAAAAGAGATGTTGTAGTTTCCATAAAATAAAACATTAGATAAAAGTATAGATGATCCAATACCACTTCTCTAATTCAAATAAATAGCTCGATCAAACTATGCAATTATGCTCTCAGTACATAGCGGTCAAGCAACCCTAACTAGAAAGTCAACAATGGTCAACACAACAGAAAATGAGTCCTCCTTGAGCTTGGTCGAGGTCAAAATAACTCAACCTTCCTTCAATATTAATTAACATCCAAAATAATTACCAAAAATGCAGTCAAACTTGTTCAAATTTAAAGTCAGCTGTTCAGTCAAACAATCAACATAGGCTTGCGGTCAACGCAGGTCAACCTTCCTAGAAAAACTAAGTACTTGTGCCCGAATATGTGACCTTCAAAAAATTAGATTCTCCCATAAAATTATAGTCATACTTTCCATTAAATCCCTTGGTCAACGCTGGTCAAAGTTGGATGCAACTCGGTCACTGCAAAGAATAGAAACACCTAGTCAAACCTTTGCATGTGTGGAGTAAATAGGCTGCCCTACAATCTATATGAACCGATCAATGTGGGAGAGATAAGGAATGATGTGTTTTGAATGTGCCAAATAAGGTTGGAAGTCTCTTCTATTTTTATGTGATGGAGAAGGGTCAATTTGTCTAATGAGACTCCAAGCCGACCTTGACCAAATGCACATTTGTGTGTTGACCTTTTGTTATCACTCCACCGGATCTCTGAAGGCTGAGAAGAAGACCAGCAAAGGTAACCATAGACTACTTTGACCTAGTAGCTAGCCCTACTATGCTGGAGAGGGCTCTGTCCATGAGATCACAACCAAATTGACTGGATAATGAAGATTTTAGGCTAGGTATAGCAAGCTCTAGGGTTTGATTGATTGATTTTGGGTGCGGATGGTGAATTAGGTCTAGGAAAGACTAGGTCAGGGCATTGCAAATCAAACTTTCAAAGATGTGATGGGGCAAGGTAGGCACATACTTTAGAAAATTTAGGTATCTTTATGAGTGTAATTAGACTGGTAAGGTTTCAAAAAGAGCTTGGAAATCATGAATTATTTTATATCAAAAGAAAGTGAAACATAACTGTGATAATTTCTCCAAAACAGAGCTTCAAAATAATGAATTCTTCTTATAAACTTAGAAATAAATCACATTAAGATATGGACATTAATATGGAAGGAATAATACATTCAAACATATGAGAACATAAGAGGCAACACTTCTAAAACACATACCAAATGAATCCCACCACAATAGCTACAACTATGTCTATTAGTTCCTGCCAAAATGACTAAATACACTAGTGTTCAAAGATCAATTATACAACATCCAACCATTGCAATGAAAAAGAAAAATGAAATATATATACCAAAAAAAAATTCGCCCACTCTCAGGGGTCGAATCCATGACTTGTGGAGTTGTTCCCCAAAGTCCTTAGTTAGAATCCTAATGACTAGGAAGGTCAACAAACTCATCCCTATCTTTGATGAAACTGATTCAGTTGACCCAAAAATACAATTTTACTTGATGTATCTACCTCAAGTAACTATAAAATACATAATTGCATTATATTTACAAGTTTACATTAGTAAAACTTCGTGGAATTCATCAACCAACTGATAAAAACTCGAATTTCTAAAGATGACATGCAATCTGGAAAAAGTGCAGCGTGAGTGAAAAAAGCACATCATGACCTTCAAGTTGACTTTTTACTACCTTGCTGAAGTCGAAATTGAGCTTAATATAGCTCATTGGAAATATATTCCTGTCTAGTTGTCCAAAATTTCCTCAAGTCCTGAAAATGATGGAGTTATGCCCCTAAAAAACCATTTTCCCCAAGACTGGTCAAAAAGCGCAGCGTGAGGCTTTTTGGGCTTTTCCACCTATCAAAAACTGAGTTTTTGGAGGGCCAATAGTTAAAATTTGATTTTTGCACAGTGACTGTGCAAAAATCTTGAAAAATTTGACCAAATTGCTAAAAAAACCTTAAAAATGCCCAAAAACCTTCAAAATTGATGGATGAAGTCTTGATGAAGTATTTAAAACTACCAAGGAGGCATCAACAAGCAAGTCAAGTTTACCCTTTTCGTTTTGGCCGATTAGGGTTTCCTTGAGCTTGTCCTTCAATTGCTTAATCTTGATATTGAAAATCTTGTTTTTGGTATGATAGCAGTCAACCATGTGACTCAACATCTGATTGTCCTTATTTTCCTTATGAAGGAGCTTCTCCAGGTGTATGTTCACTCTGCCAAGCCAAAATTATTTGTCATCATTGATTTCTCTTGCAATTCTTTCCTCAAAGATGAGTTCTTCTCCCTCATGTTATTTTTCCTGCTCCAATGCTCTTTTAAGGCCTCTTGTTTTTGGTCTCTTCTTGGTGATCTGGGCCTCATCCTCATCAAACCCATCATTTTACATCACTTTCTTGCCTTTTAAATATTGCCTCTTGGCCTTCAACAAGTCCATTTCCAAGAGTACTTATTTTTCACTCAATTGTTTGTTTTCTTGATCAAGGAAGGACATGACAAACTGTGCCCTTGTCAAATTATCTTGCAGTTATCTGATTTTGGCATATTTCTCTTCAATGACCAGGTTTAAGGCTTCATGATCATCTTGGACATCCAATTCTACCAAGTCAAATTCATTTTCTTCCTCATGGTGAAGGGCTTCTTTTTCTTGGAAAACTTCCTGCTGCTGCTTTTGATATCCTTGTTTTGTTGATGTAGAAGGCAAGGCCCCTTCCACAATCTGTGGAGAAAAAACTTTCCTTTATCCTCTTTGATAGGTTTTAACCTCTTTTTACTTTTTAGTTTTCTTCATTGTAGCCTTGCTAGATAACCTAGTTTTCTTGTGAGAAACTGATGTTGATGGTGGAATAGGTCTAGCAGGCTGATTTGGTGGTGTTGTGAAGACCTCTGCCTCAATGAAATTCTCCCATGCAATGTTCAATTGTTTGAGGTGATGAAGGAAAATGATTTTGATGAGTGAAAAATGAAAGAGACTGCTCATGTGAAGCTCATACTATCTATTCTACACCATTTAGGCCATCTTGTCAATGCTCATGTACAAACAATAAGGCAAGTTGAGAAATTTCACCCTAGTGAAATGCATGAGTAACCTTGTGTGATAGTTGTATAGTCTGGAGAATCTGCACTCACAAGTGAAATATTTCATGATGATCTTCATCATGGAAGCAAAACTATTAAGAAACTGACCAAAAGACAAGATTTTCTTGATGTTGTCTTTGTATGGTGGTTTGAGGTAAGGTTCATACAGCTGGGCATCTAGTTCTTGAGTCTTGAACCACTTTTCACCTACATTAGGTATCCCTATTGTTATTGCAACGATGTCTGTAGAAATGGTGAATGTCACCCCTGCAATGGTCACTTGATATTTTTGTAGGTTGGTGATGAAGATCCTGGTCAAATTAGGATGGCTTTGCACTTTTCGAACCATCTCACAAAACTCAAAACAACCTACATGATGGAAACATTTGAATACTAAGGGTGATGACTACAATTCCCTAGTGTGTGATGGCTCTAGCCTCAAAATTATCCCTCCTTTATTGTATGTCTTCTTCTCTTCTCCTCCATGATGTTTTTCTCATCCTCCATTATGTTTAGTTTTTCTTAAAAACCCTAGGGGAGAAGAGGAAGGAAAAGGGAGTGGGATTGTAGGATTAGGGAGTTGGGATAGGTGAGGGAAAATTTAGGGAAGGGTGTAAGGGAGTTAGGAAGCTTCAGGAAGTGATGGGGAGTTGAAATGATAATGGGATGGGGTAGGGAATTCAATTACAGGGATTTTGTCTAGCTTCTTAGAAAATGGCTGCGTAGGGGTAGGGTTTTCAGGAATATAGCTTAAGAGTGGGAAATGAGGGGATGTGAGGGTAGTGGGGACTGAATTAGAGTGTGAGGGAGGTGAATGAGTTTAGGGAAAACAAATTAATATTGTAAACTGTGAAAAAATGGTTTAATAACTAGAACATGGCATGGATAGGAATGAGGCATTTTCACCATAAAATTATGACCATGAGCTGAAAGGAGGGGCTGTGAAGATGTAACTTACTTGAAATTGAGTGAAGAAACCTTTGATTGTTGTTTAAAACCCTTGGAGAGAAGATTTGAGGTGGTATTTCCTTCACTAAAAAAAGCACATCAAGCTTGAGAAAAGTGCAACAAACACTCCAAAAAGCACTGCGTGCTTCAAAAAAGCGCAACGTTCCCATTGCAAAAAGTGCAACGCCTCTGGAAAAATCACAACGATGGGCGCTGAAATCAAAATTTTGAAGGAAAAATTGGGTTTTTTCTTAGGAAACTTTTAGAGCTTGATACTGAAGAGTGAAAATGAGTGATTTTTGGTCTTTGAGGCCTTTTATACATGGAGAAATATCATTAAATATACATGGGCCCACATTCCCTTTTCTAAAAATCAACTTCACATTGCTTTTTTACCTTTAACCTTTGAATTTGATCTTTGAACTTTATCTTTTGATGGCTTAGGAACACTGATGGCTTTTTGGAACCTTGATCTTTTGCTGATGGAACTTTGAGTATTGCAGATACTTGGAACTCTGGAGTACTTATTACAAATTAGGAACATAAAATTACATTTTTTCTTTGAAATCAAATTTATTGATGAAATTACTTTATTGCCACTCCTCCATTTGTTGTACTTTATGCATGGAATGATGATTTTATGACCTTGGAACCCTAAACCTAATGGAGACTCTGTAATGAATGAAACCATGATAAAGATGACTGTAATAATGATGACAACTTATGAATGATGGTACACTCAGCTGAGAGGTGAAATGAGCCAACAATTAGTAAAACTTTGGAAGGAGTAAAAACAGACCTAGATATACACCTAGTAACCAAATATTTTCATGATGACCTAATGTAATGACAAAAAATTGAATTAAGTATCCTATTATAACATGGTAAGAGTATATTTGATCACTGGTGGCAGGATGCAAAAATTGACACTAACACCTTCAAAATCATATTTCTCCTTGTCCAGATTTAGTGATCCTTAGGTCAATTTTGGACCTCTCGGAAAAAGTAGTTCAATCTAATAATCATATTCTTCAAATGAGTCTCCAAAAGTGGAATTTGGCCCTAGTTGACAAACACACACACACACACACACAAATATATATTCTAAGTTATATATCTATCTATTTGTGCATAATACATTAAAATATTAAATTATAAAAAGTATAAAACATATAACTATGCATATTATTAGGGTTTTAACAAAATAAAAAATAAGAATATTTCTATATATAAAGATGTGAAATTTGTATAAATATAAATAAAATTATTAATAACAAAGATCTTAACTCTAGATCTACCAAGCACGAGTGGAATCAAATCTCGAGGTGAAAAATTTTCCTCAAGTTTTCCACTCAAAAATATGTTTACATCTTGAGAGATTTGATCCCTCCTTGCTTGGTAGAGTAGGAGCTAAGATGGATCTAGGTTGGTTGTTAATGAAATCCAGTTTTATTAATTTTAATAAGATATTTATTAATTGGTGATGGCCTTGATATGAAATATCATGTAAACTATTATATATAAGATTCAAATCCCCATAATTCACCAGTGTCTATAAACGGGGTGTATGTAGGTACCTAGATATTATAGTGGCAGTGGTTGGAATCCACCCCCTGTCACTGTCCCACTTGTAGATTTCTCTAGATACAAAGAGGGAAAAAAAAGAAAACTATTTACTTCGTTGAAAACATTGTGCACTTTGTTAAGAAAACATGTTTACTTACTATTATTAGGATATATGTGTCATACACTAGTATTAGGTAATGAATGGTGAGAAATTGTAGGGAGTTAATGTCGAGTAGCAACAATGGCCAATTAATTATTGGTGGTTTCTAGCATGTAGATATTTGCAACCATAAATTGTTTATGACTTAATTATGCCTATGTATTGAGTATTTGGATGGGAGGGATAGAGAGAGAGTTTTTAGCTTACTCGTATGCTTCTAAAAAAATTCTATAGAGCCTTCACATTATTGAATACTTCTTTTGAGAGCGTGGAGACTTTATCATTTTATTTTGACCAATTTCTAGTTGTATAATAATACATTGAGTGTGATTTGGAGTGTGAGGTTTTTCTCTCAAAAGAGTTTTCCTTAGGAATTCATTATTTAATGGCTGTATGTGTATGTGTTGTTCATTTCCACAATTGTGTTTTTTGAGTTTTATACACTTTTTTCTCCAATTGATTAGTATAGGAAGTGTATTGTGTACCTTTGTGTCCTTCTCATTGATATCATAACTTCATCACTTTAGATCCAAGCTATTAAGAACAAGGTATTTTTATATAATCCTTGTTCAATGGGGATATTACATAGAAGGAAATCTCGTTGCAAGGAAATGGTAAGCACATCAAGACTATAAATGCAGAAGAATAATAGCATAATATCGAGTTGTTAAAGCTCAAGATGGAGAATTTTCTTAAATATAGAGTAATATGAATTGAAATATTTAGAAAAAAACCCATTGGTATGAAAGATGAAGAGTGGATAGTGATGGAGAGAAAGACGAGAAGACTTATCAAGGATCTATTTAATTAATTTTATGTTATCAATTTTTTTTGGAAAAAAACATAGTGACTCTAGAAAACAATTAGGGATTTGTATTCATTTAAATCCATATTTAATAAAATTTTGTTGTAGGAAAAGTTGTTTTCTTTGAGAATGGTTGATGGTGATTTTGTAGACAAGCACTTGAATGCAATAAATACTATTATGAACTCATTGATATTAGTTATATTTAATATGGATGAAGAATAATCATTGTATGGTCCTCTTATATTTTTTTCCAAACTCATATGACAACTTGGCAATGGCCATTGGAAGCATGGTAAGATCCCAATTCTTGATGAAGTTGTGACTAATTTAATTTTAGAAGAGGTGAGGTAGAAACCTTCGAAATCCATCAATGATGACTTTTATTCTCATGAAATATCAAAGGAGAAAGGGAAGAAGAGGGAAAATGGAAAATCCTAATTCCATGGGAGACCTATGTCTCTTATATATTTCAAGGAAAAAAATTGGAATTGTGGCAAGTTTGGACATTTCGTAAGAGGTTGCAAGGAAAATTAAAAGAATAATTAAAAGAAAAATAATGATTCCAAATATGAGTCTAAAATATATTCCTAGGAGGATTGAGGAGATGCCTTTGTTGTATCTTTGATATAGTTTGGAGATTCCTTCGATATGAATTCCCATTAGACCTATTTTTTAGTGTGTGAAATATATAATGGTGGGATGGTATAAATTCATGATGACTCTCTTCTCCACATAATTGGTTTGTATATTTTTAATGAGATTCCATTATGGAAAAATGACAGGGGATCAATGGAGATTTGCACATTTTGAGTTTAACATGGAATCTACAATTAGTAGAAAAATTAATGATGCAGATTTTGCAGGTTTTTCTTTAATAATGTAATATGGTTTGAAGAGCTATGCAACTTGCTAAGGGTGTTAATGTGGTTACTCTATTCTAGCTTGATCTTTGCACCATTCAATATAATAGTTCTTCAATTTTTGAAATGAAGAGATGTATATAATGTAAACCTTCATAGTTAGAAAGTATATATTCTTATGATGGTCATGTGTTTGAGATCATAAATAAAATCTTTATTTAGAAAGAAAATTACTACTAAAGAAAACAATGCTATGACACCAAATATTGGGCCCTATAGGTGAGAAGGGCTTACAAGCCATGAAAATCAAATATCTCGTCAATGGATTGAATGATTCTACTCTTGAATTTGATTTTTGTTAACATTTCATATATAAAAAATGTAACCATCTTCAATTTTGTTCTAGTTCTAAAAAATATTATGGGTTGTTGGAATTAATCCATTTTGATGTATTTGGTCCTATTAAATTTCCTTTGATTTCTAAAGCTTTGTATTAGGTGTCATTCATTGATCATTATTATAAAAGGTATACTTTCTTAAAACTAAATATGAGGTCTTTAGTTAGTTTAAGGAGTTTAAATCTCTCTTGGAAATTTAGATTGGTAGGAATATTAAGGTGATGATAATTGATAATGGAGATTTTTTTTTTTGTAGTGTTTGATGACTCTATGAAAAGAATAAAATTTAAAAACATAAGAGAACATCCTATCCCTTAAAAATAATGGAGTTGTGTAATGAATGAATATGATGTTGAGGGAGAGAGTTAAGATTATGGTTAATGGAGATAGCTTAGAGAAGAATTTTTGTGTAGAAGTGGCGACTACTACATGTTACTTTATTAATAGATCTCCCACAATATCTCTTGTGAAAAATACCCCTATGGATGTTTGGATGGAAAATAATCCCTCACTCCAACATATTCATGTTTTTTTTTCTAAGACATATGTTCATGTGCCTAATGAGATGTGGTGAAATTTGGATAACAAGGTAGTGAAATACATCTTTGTTATCTATGACATTGGTGTGAATGGGTACAAATTTTGGGATCCTATGGTTGGGAAATCATTGTATAGAAGAATTTTTTTTTTTAGAGAAGTTATTTCTTCTCACATAGTGGTGCATCTAAAAGAAGATGATAATATGTCACTTGTTTTGATACCACCTAAGACCAAGAACATTGAATCAAAAAATGATCAAGAAGTTAATGACGGAATTTATGAGGAGGGATGAATTGAGAGTTTGAAAGGGGGAGAAATTCCACTTCAAAATTTGAGGTCCACTCAAAAAGGAAGGAAATTAGATATGCATAATTATACCCCATTTGATTATATATATATAGATATATATACAGACACACACACACAAAACTACACACACACACACACAACTAACATTGATAAGCCTAGAGTTATGAAAGAGATAATGGAGATGGAATAAGGAGTCCTAAATATTTACCATTAATGAAGAGATGGTTCTACTTATAAATAATGTTCCATGGGACTTAGTATGGTTAATTTATTGAAAACCCATTAAATGTGGGTTTTCAGAAAGAACATTGGTTCAAATGGTATTTTGGAAAAATACATGCAAGGTTGTTTGCGTAAGGATATTTCTTAGTTGAGAGGATATACTTAGATGAGATTTTTCCCCAATGGTTACTAAGTTAAAATCTATCAAGTTTCTATTATATGTTGTAGCAAGTTATGATTTAGAGATAAAATATATGGATATAAAACAACATTCCTACATTCTGACTTGAAGGAGGAGATATATATGAAAAATCTAGAGAATTGTGTGGAAAAAGGTATATAGACGTTGGTTTGAAAATTTAAAGTCTTTATATGGCTCAAATAGTCTCCCATATTGTGTTACCAAAAAATTATTCCTTTATGTTGAAATTGGGATTTTTGAGATCCAAATCAAATCATTGTGTATATTATAAACAATATTGTGGTTATTTCATTGTCATCATGATTTATGTAGATTGTACGTTGATTTTGGTAATCACGAGGATTTAATTAATGATTTGAAGTCTTAGATTTCTAAAACAATTTAACATAATGGACTTGGGGTTTGATATATATATATATATATATATATATATATATATATATATATATATATATATATATATATATATATATATATATATATTAAGAATGAAGATCATGAGAGATAGAGAGAATAAAATCTTTGGTTGTGCCAAAGTAAGTATGTGAAATTTGTTCTACAAAAGCTTTTCATGGTTGATTTCAAACCAAGTGTTGAGTAGTGTCCTGCAAAACCCATGGAGATGGAGGTTATAGATTATGTTACTTATGCTATTGAAATTGGTAGTTGGATGTGTGACATGGATTTTACTAGACCAAACATTACCCAAGTAATGGGATCTTGAGTGAATTCATGCCTCATCCTAGATGTGAACTTTGGTTTGTAGTTAAGAGGGTCTTCAAGTATTTTCGAAATGCTTCTAAATATTCAAATTGTTAACATAATAATGTTTCAATTAGGGGAAAACACGTGGTGTGTATACAAGGCTATATGGGTTCTGATTAGGCAAGGGATTTCAATAGATGAAGATCTACTAGTGGATATATGTTTCAACTGTTTAGTGGAGTAGTAAGTTGGATGAGAAAGCAACAAGCTACCATTTCTTTATCCATTGTAGAGGAAAACTAGGTAGTTCTTTGATGGGCTTCCATATTTTCTTTTATTTATCCCATACTATATAAACATTTGAAATATATTTTCCATGAGATTATACCTTCATGTGAAACATGTGTGCCATTTTATGGTAAATGAGGTTATTGTAACATTTTCTTATATAGTTATGCGTAATTTGTTTAATTACTAAGTATAAGTGTGATGAAAATTGGTCTAGAATGGTTTTAATGATTTATGTATATATTTCATGTGACAACTAATGTGATCTAAAGGATGACAATGTCGGAAATTGAATCACCAAGAAAATATTGATCTTCTTTATTTATGACTCAATACCAACCTAGCATCTATTCAAAATATCAAGGGAGGCTTGTCACTTTAGAAACTTTATAATTTTCCAACAGTGGTGGGAAACTTTTATAAGGCCCCAACATATTAAACCCTAGCTAATAAAATAAAATCAAATTACATAAGAGAGGCATAGATCTCACCGTGAAACATGAATATTTTTAGGTGATTATTGGCTAGCTTTAATCAATTAGGGATTGATTGGAAGCATAGCTAGGTTTCCCTTCAAGTATAAGTAGGAACATAGGCTATCAATCGTCTATTTTTTGTTGGTTATTGAAGTTGGTTATTGAAGGAAAACAAATTCCCTAATTTTCATGAAATATTTTGAATATATAATATATAGTTCTATTAAATTTTTAATTATTAATTGTTTACAAGGTTTCCAGTATTTTCCTTGAAAAGGTTCCACTCAAGGAGAGGAATGAGAACCCTTAATTCATTCAAATGATTTGAACATGATTCCTTAAAATAATTACATGTTCAAACTCATTGTCTTTATGATTACACACATTTATACAATTTTATAAAGGTTGCTTGGAAGCCTACTCACTATGTTTCAATTATCTTTAGTTACATTTTCCAAAATATAATAATAGCACCAATGGAAATTTTACTAGTTGTTGGTAGATAATATGAAGAGACACATGCTACCATGTCAATGGTAATCACCTAGTGTTTTTTTATGGTCAATATGTTGTTTGAAATGTATATTGGATCATTTATGTAGCTATACATTAGGATAATTTAGTCATACTAAACAATGAGTGAATCAACTAGTTGGTGGTAAAGTAATGTGTTGTGAGGGAAGTCAAATAAAATGGAAACTGACTAATATTTGACTAAGGAGTTGATTTGGATTCTTCATTTAGTCTATGGATTCTAGTCAAGTCTTGGGATGGATTATACATTCCCATTTACTTAGAAATGGTATCCATTTATTAATTATGTAGAAAAGGAAGTGTTCATGCTAATTGAGTGATTGAATGCTAAATTCCTTGAATTGAGAGCTATAGAGGTTTAATCACTTGAAACAAGGGAATTCTCTATGTCCTTTTATGAGTTTTTTTCTATCTAACAATGGTGTCAAGTACAAGTGGTTCTTTGAGTTGGAATGAATCATTATATACTTTTTCATCTATATTAGGACATTATAGGTGGAAAAATGGGAGGAATTAGCTTATAAGTCTCATTTTAGTGGTAGGTTCTAGTTTGAAGATTTGGGGTCTAGAAACTTCTAGATCCATTTCAAGGCGTCATATGACACCTTTTGGGATGAAAAAATATGAAAATAGTACCCAACCACTTGACATCATTTATACACTAGGAACTTTCTAATAGTTCAAACATCACCTTCATTAGAGTTTGGATGTGGAAGTTATGCCTCCCACATGTTGATCTACCTTGTTGACCACTAGGGAAAATTTTAAAGATGGAAATCTATCTAAAAGTGTAAAAACCTTGACAAATGTTACTAGTCCCTAATAAGAAAGTTGTAAAATGTTTGGTGATATTTTGGTAGAAAATATTCCAATTTATAATGATTCTATGTAGATTTTATATATTCTCTATAAAAAAATTTAAATTATTAAGGTAAAATAATTTAATCCTATAAGTTTGGCGAATCATTTTAAAAAAAATGGAAATTGGTGATATTTTATTGGAAAAGACATGGAAATTTAGCCCATATCTGAAATGTAACCACTAAAATTTTCATTGTTGACCACTATGGTACCAAGTGGATGCCACATAAACCCCCATTACTCATACACGTGGGGCTAGTCATGTGGGAATTTTAGGAATATTCTGGAGGATCCAAAAAACTAGCATTAATTGAGGTTTGAGGCATGCAAAAACCCTAATCCTAAATGGACATTAGGCTATGATAAATAATTTCTAGCTAGGAAGAGAGGTATCATTCTTTTATAGTTGTATTTTGACATAATTGATTAGAAAATGAGATAGGAGTGGAATTTAAGAGCATAATGGAGGAAGTGTAAGAGTTTTTAGTAGCCATTTAGGACATAGCGTCAAAGGAAAATCCATAGTGAGTGCCCCTTTCTTTATATATTCATTTTATTTCAGAGCATAAGCATCACCCACTATTTATATTTTCTCCTGTATTGATTTATTAGGTCACATCTTACGTTCATTTGTGTGATTGGTGTGTTCATTTGCTTATTCTTTCATTCCTATTTAAGTTATTTCCATATATTGGTGCACCAATCTTTTAATAATCAACTTGAGATATAAGGTAATAAATTGCATAATAGAATGTTTCAAAATTTTTCAAGATATATTATGATGTATTATTATATTGAAATATCCATAATATTTTATAATTCATGTTTGTATTAGAGTAGATTTATTAGATGATATTGTAGGAAGTTGTACCATCTAGGAATTCAATTAAGAAAAAAGTTAGAAAGTCCTAGCCTTAGTGGATGAGTCTAGTCATAAAATCCCTCAAGATGTAGCACAATAGATATTTGTGAGGCTAGAAGAACAAGTTGTTGATATCTAGAAACATGGTCCTCCTCATTGATATTCTAGTGAACAATTTTGGACCTTTCAGGCAAGTTAGTGTCTCTGATTCAAAATTTTGATAAATTGAGAAAATAGGAGATAGTGGAGGACTATAGAAGGAGTTAGAAAAAAATCCTAATAAATCCAAAAAATTAAAGCCTAAGGAGTTATAAAATTTTCTGGCACCATCACTGCTTCATAATATCTATTTAAAGGGGAAGAAAAGTTGTCAATGAGCCTTAGGTGAGAATTAAATTATTGGTTGTAATAGTTAGAAGTAAATTTTAGTGTCCATGATATATATTAAGATTAAAATAGCCACAAAAAAACCATTTTCTTGATTGAAACTAGAGGGATATGCACTAATCTAGTGATAAATCAACATGGAATCACTTAGGATGGAGGGTGATCCACTAATAACTAAGTGGGAGGTGTTTAAAACTCTTGTAAAGTCATATTTATACCATATCGGGTATGAATAGGACTTATGGATCTATTGGAATCATTTTAAAAAGACGAAATGGTAGAATGTGCAAAAGTACATCACATAGTTCAAGAAAATGGAAATTATGTTAGATATATATCCCAAAACGATTGATATAATCCTAAAGTATATAGGGTATCTACATAGTCATCTATATAAGGAAGTGATGCTCTTCAAACCTAAGTTCATTAATGAGGCTTGTGTGTAAGCACAATGGCTATAGAACATATGCCATAACTAAGGATATTCAAGTCATTATAAATAGGAATACCAACAAGACACTTCTAAGGAGGAGAATAAGAATTGGAAAGGAAAAATATAATAAAGTGATAGCCACTACAAATTAGTGCAAGGATCTAAAAAAACACTAATTAAATAACCATTGTAATATTGATGGTCACATCAAAGATAAGTGTTTGAAGCTACATCCAAAGCTTAATTTAAAAATATGTAAGAGGTATTCCAAGAAGAAGAACACATTAAGAATTGATCCAGGAAACCTAGTAGAGAGTAGCTCATAAGTGGATGAGGAGATTGTCTTCACTTCAATGTAAAAAGAGGTGAATCTAAGTATCCTTCATCATAAGGAATTGGAGGACATGATAAAACTCATCCATATTAAGACCTAGGTAAAAAATACCAAGGTGAACATTCTATTCAATTATGGTTCATAGGAAAACCTCATAGTAGATTATCTATTCAACAATATTGGATTATAATTGCATGATCATCCTATACCATATCCACTGGGATGGGTAAATAAGGATGTAGAGCTCATTGTTGCTAAATTGTGTAAGATCAAATTTTCTATAAGTGTGATTTTATTAATGAGGTGGAGTTATATGTTTTAGCCCTTAAGCATGTGGTTTAGCATTTTGGAGCCTCTACATGTATATGAGGGATTATATGTTCATGAGGAGAGAAAACTAGTATAATCTAATGAAGGGAAAGAAGTCCCATGGTACTATATAGTTTCCAGATCCACTTCCTAGAAATTGAGATAGAGTTGATAGGAAGAGATCTAGTAAAGGAGGACCTTAATCTATTCCCATAATATACTATAAGGTTCATAGGAAAACCTCATAGTAGATTATCTATTCAACAATATTGTATTAGAATTGCATGATCATCCTATACCATATCCACTGGGATGGGTAAATAAGGATGTAGAGCTCATTATTGCTAAATTGTGTAAGATCAAATTTTCTAAGTGTGATTTTATTAATGAGGCGGAGTTAGATGTATTAGCCCTTAAGCATGTGGTTTAGTGTTTTGGAGCCTCTACATGTATATGAGGGATGATATGTTCATGAGGAGAGAAAACTAGTATAATCTAATGAAGGGAAAGAAGTCCCATGGTACTATATAGTTTCCAGATCCACTTCCTAGAAATTGAGCTAGAGTTAATAGGAAGAGATATAGTAAAGGAGGACCTTAATACATTCCCATAAATCAACATGAAAATATCACCAAGAGCTATTAATGAAGATATAAATCACCAAGCACAACTAACAGAAGGATGGCTAACATGAAAGGTCGACAAGCCTTCCTAATGGTTAACTTGGGCTCAAATTAACTTCAATATATAGCATGATAGAATGGTGACTTGGAAGAAATAACTTAGATTACCAATGATACAGTGAAAAAAAACATGAAGCATTGAATGACTCTCTATAGTGATTAGATGTTGTGAAACCAGCTCCAAAAAGAGAATAAAAGAGATATCAATGCCTTACAAATAAGCCACTTCGAGGGGGCAACCTCCAATACATTACATTAATGAAAAATTCTTGGATGATTCAAATTACAAAACCTCCTTTCTATATATAGAAGTCCATGGTGCCACAATGTAATCCTAGTGGGGCCACAATGTAATCCTAGCCGACCTAACAATAATAATTTAAGGGCACAATAATAACAATATGGGGGTTACAAGGGTACAATAATAACAACAAGGGGTTACACTAACAACAATAAGGGACTATACTAGTAATATAGGGACCTAACATGCCCTTCTCCTTCAAAAAAGTGTTGTCCTCAATGCTTGAGTAGCTCTGGGTGCTTCTGTATAAAATTCTCATCCTCCCATGTAGAATCTTCAGTGGGTAAGTTCTTCCACTTGATGAGATACTCTGAAATTGATCGATTCCGTAGTTGTCGAGTTCTTGTTTCTGTGACCACTTCAGGTTCCAATATGATTTTTCCTTCCTCATCAAGTTCTGGCAATACTATTTGAACTGGAAGATTTTCACCTATAACCTTCTTTAAGCATGAAACATGGAAAACTGGATGTACTCGCGAAGAAGCAGGAAGCTCCAATTTGTATGCCATAGTACCAATCTTTTGCAACACCCTGTAAGGACCATAGTACTTTGGCGATAATTTATTATCGTTCTTTGCTTGCTTGAGGGACATTTGTTTGTATGGTTGTAGCCGTAAAAATACCCAATCTCCTACATCAAAACTTCTCTCGCTACGATGTTGATCTGCTTGTTGTTTCATTCGATTTTGTGCCAAATTCAGGTTATCCTTTAAGAGTTGGAGAACTTCTCGTTGATGCTCGATGTGATCTTCCACTGCTTGAACCTTCGAATTTTCTCTTAAAGATGATGTGATGGACGGTGGATGATATCCATAAAGTGCCATAAATGGGGTCATTTTTGTTGCAGTATGGAAGGAAGTGTTATACCACCATTCAACGAGAGGTAACCACTTGACCCATTGTGTTTGTTTATCAGATACAAAACAACGAACATATCCTTCCAAAAATTTATCTACTATCTCAGTTTGACCATCAGATTGAGGATGATAATATGAGCTATGAGCTAATTGAGTACCCAAACAAGAAAATAACTCCGTCCAAAAATTTCCAGTAAAAATGGGATCTCTGTCACTCACAATAACCCTTGGGCTTCCATGTAGCTTTTGAATTCTGTCCATAAATGTAGTAGAAACTGTACTTGCTTTAAATGGATGAGATAATGAACAAAAGTGTGCATACTTGGTAAGTCTATCAACTACCACCATGATGACACTCTTTCCTTCGGACTTAGGTAAACCTGTGATAAAATCCATTGAAATCTCCTCCCAACGTTGACTTGGAATGGATAAGGTTGTAGAAGTCCTGGGGTCTTAATTGTTTCCACTTTATTCTGCTGGAAAACCAAACATTCCGCCACAAACTTTCGAATATCAGATTTAAGGTCATCCCAAAAAAATTCTTTCTTCACCCTGTGGTAAGTTTTTAAAAATCCTGAGTGTCCTCCTAAAGGAGAAGTGTGCAATTCCAGAAGAATCTTTTGTTTTAGTTGGGAATTCTTACAAAGATATAAGCGATCTTTGTACCATAAGGAATCATTTTTCCAACTAAATGTATCGGATGTACTAGGATCTTGCTGCAACTTTTGAATGAGTGTCCATACATCTTTGTCCTTCTTCCATTCATCTCTTGCTTTGGTTATCCAATCTGGTTGGATAATAGAAATGGCACAAAGCAATGCTTCCACCTCTTCATTCTTTCTTGAGAGTGCATCTGCAACAACATTTAGCTTTCCTTTTTTGTAGATTATTTCAAAGTCATAACCCAACATCTTTGTGACCCATTTTTTCTGCTCTTCTGATGATAGTCTTTGTTCCAAAAAGTGTTTAAGACTATCACGATAGTTTTTACCTTGAAGTGTCTTCCCATTAGGTAAGTTCGCCATTTCTTTAGTGCATGCAGTATTGCTAACATTTCCTTCTCATAAATAGGTTTCTGTAAATACTTTCCTTTGATTGGATGAATTTCAAAAGCAATGGGTCTTCCTTCCTACATTAAAACTGCACCAATTCCATTTCCTGAGGCATCACATTCCACAATAAAGGTTTTTGTGAAGTCTGGCGTAGCTAAGACCGGTGCTAGGCACATTGCCTCTTTAAGATGTTCAAAGGCCTTACTTGCTTCAGGAGTCCATGAAAATGCATCTTTCTTCAATAATGTTGTTAGAGGTGCTGCTATTCTCCCATAATTCTTAACAAACTTGCGATAATACCCTGTTAACCCGAGAAATCCTCGCAACTGCTCTATGGTTGTGGGGACTTTCCATTCCTTAATGGCTTTAATTTTGTTAGGGTCTACCTTAACACCCTCATGAGATACAATATGACCCAGATATTCCACCTCTTGTACTCCAAAGAAACATTTGGATGTTTTTGCATATAATTGTTTCTCCCGCAATAGTTTGAGCACCCTGTCAACATGTTGAACATGATCCTTCCAAGACCTGTTGTAGATTAGTATATCATCAAAAAATACTAGCACAAATTTTCTAAGGAAGGGTTTGAAAATGGAATTCATCAACCCTTGAAATGTAGAAGGTGCATTGATAAGGCCAAAAGGCATGACCAAAAACTCATAATGACCCTCATGAGTTCAAAATGTTGTTTTCGGAATATCTTCAGTCTTCATTCTAATTTGATGATACCCTGAACGAAGATCCAATTTGGTAAAATAAATTGCTCCATGTAATTCATCCAGTAATTCATCAATCACAGGAATGGGGAATTTATCTTTAATGTTGAGCTTATTGAGCTCCCTATAATCTGGACACATGCACCATGATCCATCCTTCTTGTGTACTAATACTACAGGAGTAGAGAGAGAACTTTCACTAGTTTGAATTATACCCACCTCTAACAATTCTGCAATCATATGTTCAAATTCGCTCTTTTGGACATAAGGATATCTATAAGGCCTGATGTTTGGAGGAACACTTCCTGGAATCAAATGAATAGCATGATCATGATCACGAATAAGTGGGAGTCCTTTTGAAGTTTTAAAAATGTTGGAATGATTGTCCAAGGCTTTTTGGAGATCTGCAGAAATAGATGATTTTGATGTTGGAACTTCTAGTGAGCATAATTGTGCAATTATGCCTCGTTGTTATTTCTTTAGAAGGTCTTTCATGACATTAGGGCTTATTATCTTTCCTGGCTTCCCTGCAATACCCCGTAATTCGACTTCCTTTCCTTCTGAAAAAAATTTCAAGAAAACTTCTTGAAAATTAAAAGCTACTGTCCCTAAAGATTGTAACCATTGTACTCCTAGTACAACATCAGCACCTCCCATAGGAATGGAAAAAATTTGACTATTCAATACATATTCCCCCATGGTTAGCTTGATATTATGGAATTTTCTAGAGCAATTTATAGTTCCTCCATTTGCAACCATCACTTGAAATTTTGGTGTTGGGTATAGGAAACAATTCAATTCCTTGGCTACCTTACAATGAATAAAATTATGGGTACTACCTAAATTAATAAACACTATTACCTTTTTTCTTATTGATATGTCCTTCTATATTGAGAGTTTGAGGAGTGGTAATTCCTACCAATTCATTACACGATATGGTCGGACTCATTTCTTCCTCTTCTTGGGTTGGTTCTTGGTGTATATCCTCTTCTTGTTCATTTTCTTCTTCCTCTTCACAATCTATGTAAAATAATTTCTTCTCAGCACACTTATGACCTTTAGTGTATTTTCTATCACAACTGTAGCAAATCCCTTTTGCTCCTTTTTCTTCCAATTTTTGTGGTGTCAACCTTGTAGGTTGTGGAAATCTAGGAGTAGCAACACTTCCCTCTTTATAGGAGTGATTGGTAGGCTTCCTTGTCACCATAATTTTACATTCAATTTTTCTTGCCAACTTGAATGCCTTCTCCAATGAATCAAGTTCCAAAACACAAACTTCATGCTGGATGTTATCCTTTAAAGTACCTATGAAGAGATCAATCCTGTGTTCCTCTAGAATATCAGTTACCCTTATATTCAATTTTTGGAAGTCCTCAATGTGCTCCCCCATTAAATTATTTTTTTTGAGATTTATCAATTGGCTAAAGAAGGTGTTGCTCTATGTATCCTCATAATGTGCTATCATTTCCTTCGTAAAAATTAACCAAGTGACAATTTTTTTACGGGAGCAAAGCCATCGATACGATACAAATGTATTTTGTTTTAAATGTAAAGTTGCAATGCGTACCTTTTGTGTGTTTTGCACATTATGGAGATCAAAATATTGCTCCATCTGTAGTATCTATGTTACAGGATCCTTTCCATCAAAATTCCTCATATCCATTTTTGGAATATGGTGGTTCTTCCCACCAACATTAGATTTTATGAAATCACGATTAACATTTATTTTGTTCTCATCATGAATTTCCTCTACTATCTTTTCACCATTAGGAAACATTTCTTGTATCAACTTTGTCAAACCTTCCATGTCTTCTTTTAGATCATTCTTCATGTTTTCCATTTTCTCATCGATCTTAGCTTCCATGTCATCCATCTTAGATTCCATGCTAGTTTCCATGCCATCTATCTTAGATTCCATGCCATTCTTCAAACCATCCATCTTAGATTCCATGTCATCTATCTTATATTCCATGCCATTCTTCAAACCATCCATCATAGATTCCACGTCTTTCTTCAAGCCATCCATCTTAGTTTCCACGCCTTTCTTCAAAACTTCCATGTCATTTTTTGTTGCTCTTTGCGAGAGCGAAATTTGTTGCACTTGCTCTTGTAATTTGGATATGTCATGTTGCCATTCTTCGTCTTCATGAGTCATAGTAGAGCTTTATAAAGGCTTAATGGGTGTTGAATTATTCTTAGGGGCCATTTTAGAATCCAATACTGATATCTATTCTACAATATGCCCTTGGAATCAATTCAACTTGATTCTTCAAACAAGACTTATGCAATTCGGAAAACAATACACACCTTTTACTTGATTTTGAGGAGCTCGATATTGAAATTGAATTATCTCTATAATTGTCGATCATCAATATCTTAAATTCAGCCCTGTAGTAGTCCTCTAAAGCTTCTTTTAAATGCCATAGGTCTAATCTAATTTGGATTCTTGAAGTCAAATTTATGTCAAATCTCCCACAATGACCCAATTTTGGACTGGTTCAGTAGAGTGAACTTGTACGACTTGCCACATGTCACTGTTTCTTCCTTTGGCTCTGAAATTGATAGAAAAAAACTGCATTCCGTGTACTTGCGGCTAATTTTTACAACATTCCAATCCGATGCTCAGAGAGAGAGCTATGAAGATTTTCCCACAATCACCTCTTTGAGATGAAATTCAGAAGCCTCAAAAAGCCCTAACTTCCATAGATCATATCTCCGAAAATATTGCGAACCAATATCTACAATTTTTTGACAATGTTCCTCAAGATTGTGGCTTCACACTCTAAATATTTCAGCTTCTGAACCTTCGTAGAAAACAAGTTATTATGAAAATACCACGATGACCTGTTTAGGTTAAATTCAGGAGCTTGCAAAATGACCTAACTTGCACAGATCATGTCTCCGAAAATATTGCGAACCAAGCTCTGAAATTTTGCGATGATGTTCCTCTAGATTTTGGCTTCGCACTCTAAAAATTTAAAATTCTGAACCTTCGTAGAAAACAAGTTATAGCGAAAATTCCACGATGACCTATTTGGAGCAGTGAAACCCTAGAATCTCAAAGCTCTGATACCAAATGTTGTGAAACCAGTTCCAAAATGAGAATAAAAGAGATATCAATGTGTTATAAATAAGGCACTTCGAGGGGGCAACCTCCAATACATTACATTAATGAAAAATTCTTGGATGATTCAAATTACAAAACCTCCTTTCTATATATAGGAGTCCATGGTGCCACAATGTAATCCTAGTGGGGCCACAATGTAATCCTAGCCGACCTAACAATAATAATTTAAGGGCACAATAATAACAATATGGGGGTTACAAGGGTACAATAATAACAATAAGGGGGTTACACTAACAAAAATAAGGGACTATACTAGTAATATAGGGACCTAACGTTAGAGGAGTAACAAATTGAAAGATTATATGACTCATAAACATGGTATAACTCATAGGAAGGCTATATCCCAATTTTTAAACATTGTTACAAACATGTGACATGCTCAAAGGAAAAAAATAGTAATGGCTACCACTTAACTCAATATATATCGAGGCTCCACCCCCACCACCCTGTTAGTGTCAGTATTTTCATACTTCCACCAGGGATCAAAACACATTTTTCATGTGCATCTTAGGTGTCCCACTCTGAAATTTTGAATCATTCCATTAGGTCATGATATAAAAATGTTCTGCTGGTGGTTGTTCTTATCAAATGTCCCATTTTCCTTCACAAGTATATTCCTACCTTGCCCCCTATAACACCTTGCAAATTTTGACCTAATTTCCCTTGCCCTGACTGTTTTACTCCTTATGATCCAGCAAAACCCTATACAATCAAAATCAAAACCCTGAGCTACTATGCCTAGTATAATATATTATTTACTCAGTCATATTGGTTGTGATCCTTACGGAGAGAGCCTTCTCCTTGCCTAGTAGGGCTAGCTTCTTCGCTAAGCGTGGTTTGTGGTTACCTCGGAATTGCCTTTTTCAGCCTGAGGTTCAATTTGAGTGATAACACACCCCAATCCTATTTTTCTATTTTTAAACTATTTTGGTGTCTTTTGTACAAGCACAAAAAATATATGAAAGTGTTATTTACTAAAAAAATTAGTGGTTTAATGGCACATAACTACATTCCAAGTGCATGTAACATACATATAAAAAAAAAATATAGAAAAGGCACAGGATAAGTAGTGTCCACTTGTAGAAATTTTCTCCATTGGTAATAATTACATGCAACTCAATGAAAATGGCAAGAGAAAAAGAGTTATTGTACTGGAAATATGTGGGATAAATGAAAAATATAGTGTAGTGGTGTGTACCAAGATATTAGAGAAATATGTATATGAAATCCTTAAGAAACATAAACTATGGCGAGAACCTCTTCCGAAAATGGCCAAAAAATATTGAGAGAGAAGAATGAGACTTAAATTTTATTCGTGATAGGGATAAAGAAGGTTCTTCGGCCTAAAAATAATTGAAACATGGGTTCCAACTAGAAAAAGAGGTTTTAATTTGGGTTCCCATGAATGGTATGTACTATTTCACAAGTCACAATGTGCAGTAGAGGGAAGGGATATTGTTGCAACCTAGAGGGGTTGAACCAAAGACATAATGATGGAAAATGTGATGATTACTAATATGAATCAGGATGTAAGGAAAAAACTATTATTTTATGTCATTAACATATAACTCATGGTTTAATGGATGTTGTTGGAGCTAGAATGCACCACTCCCAAAGAAGCCTTTTCCCTTAGGCTTATTTAAGTCAAAGGAGGCCTAAGAAACCCTAAAGGAGGAAAGAGTGCATAAGGTGCAAGAAAAAGGAAAAAAATGTAAAGGACCCCACCTGGAAGCAATGGAATGTGGGAACCGATAGGTGGGAATTGACACAAAGGTGTGGAAACAAGAGTTAGGCAAGTGTGCAAGGTAATTTTTAGGCATGCAGATCTGATGGTGGGTGCACAAAGCAATCCGACAACTCGCATTGCTCTGCATCGCCAAAGTGCTCACATGTTATATTCCAAGGGAAGGGGGGTGAGGAGGAGAATGCATGGTGACCCCTGGTGCTCTCTATGGCCATCCCTAAGTTTCAAATGAAAATTTCATGGTTTTGTAGTGGGCGCAAAAATTGGCCCCCCGCACTGAGCCACCTCCCCAACTGACCACCTCATCCTACACTCGTGCAACCTTAGCACCTTCATGCCACATTTGACCCATGCTACATAAAAACCTAACATGTGGGCTTGACCTTGTCAGCATGATATTAGCCCTAAAAAATTCCCAATTACGTTGTTCCACATGTTAGGGCAATGTTTTTATAAAAAGGGTGGATCAGGCCCATTTTCACTACCGTTTTATCCACCTAACCTCCAACTAAGTCTTTTTCACACCTGTTAAACTTGAAAAACTCAAATCCAACCTCTACAAGCTCAAATTTAAATTTATAAACCATTAATCCTCTTTCCCATTGTGAATTCAACTTTCTAAGACTCCACCAAGTCGAATCTCCAACGAATTTGAACTCAAGAGAAAACCCTAGCCTTGTTCGTGAAGAATTCTCGTCTACTCGTGGAATCATGTTTTCACAAGATTAAATCCTTCGCCTCAACTAATTAACCATTAAATCAATCTCATGAGTTATAATTATGCTAATAACACCCCATAATTCACCAAATTAGAGCTCAAACAGTATAATTCAACATTTGCATGCACACTCAAATTCTAGTTATGGCTTAGTCATTTTAAGCTAATTATTGCCCATAATGTTTCCTAATCACACTCGGACATGTGGCACTTGCACATTGGCTAAGTAACCCCATTGAAAAATCTGATATGTTTCGACCTTCTCCTTGCCTCATCAAACCTATTACTTTCCCCTAAGGAAGTCCTACACCCTCAATGGCCACCTCACGAGCTCCAAGTACTTATAACATAAAAATGGTTGAAAAGTCCAAAGAGCTAGATTTATATGACTAGGTTGTTGATTTTAGATATCCCCTTCTCACCAAATATGACATGAGGAAGGAAATAAAAATAAAATATGAGTACATTTGATTCAATTTGTGACTTCAACTACTTATTTGTATCCAATATGGTTGTAGTAGTGGTTCCTCAAGTTTACAAATTCTCAAAGATGGTAGGATGGTACACCAACATATACCTACCAGGTTAGAGAATTATCACATATGATCAAGGAGATAAGCCAGTTATTAGGATCACACCAAAAGCCATTACATCCATGTTATCACTTCTAGAGAATACAAGTCTGCAGAATGTAGGCATGGAAGTATTATAAAATTACTAAATGGGCCTCTCACCAAAGGTCCAATAGCATATGATCCATGAAAGTGTCAAAGAAGGAGTGGTTTACCCTTCCAGTTTCCCTCCTTACCCTATCAAATTTTTTGATTCTATGTCTCAAATGATCTTCTCAATGATATCCCAAGTCCTTGGAAGAACCACTGATATCCTAGTGAATGAGTTGGTTCTAGGTCTCCTAGTCACTTTGTGTCATCCAATCACCAAGGCATGTACCAAATATCATCTCCCTCTTTTTTTGTTTGATGAAGATCCATACCCAACTAATACATTATGAGGAAGAAAAATATTTATAATTTTAATCATACCTATTCTAACTCTTTATCCATTAGAATTTCCCTTATCTTGAAGACGTGAAGCTCAACATAGTCAATGAGAAAAAATTCATATTGCGTGTCTTCGAGTGGAATCCCTTGATACGAATACCCAATAATACCAAAGGTGTATTCAATTATGCGTCATCATTTATTCCCATTGTCTACACTTTGTTACATGGTGAACCATTTACCATAGTCTCCAAGTTCCTTAGTGACGCACTGCACTTTACTCCCGATAATAGGGTGGGTCATTGGTATCTCTTTGAGAAATACATTGTCATAAGAATCTATGGATTTTAAGGGAGACCATATCAATTACTAGCCTTTCTAAATCATTGTATATTCACACTAGAATACATAAGGCATAGGTTTTGCAGTGACAATTTACCTTTCGCTTCCCATAAGGAAATTGTGACTTTCCATCTTGATCATGAACTGGGTCCATTTTTGGTGAGAACAAGGATTTTCTTGAGTTTAGTGGAAAAAATTATTAGAATCCTTGATTTCCCATAAGCAGGATCTTGGAAATATGATCCTTATAATAATATATATGAGAAAAGGAAGGAAAAAAAGAGACAAGAACATAAGCATGATTGTAATCCCATGATAGAAGACTGCACTAACAAATCAACATAGGAAGAGTTCAAGGCCATCATACTCCTTGTAGAGTCAAGATTCTCCTACCTCTCAAGAAAAAAGAGGAGTGCTTCAAACCCCATGGAAATTGATAAAAGGGATGAACATAACCCTAAGAGGTTCGAGGGGAAATAAGAGGAGGAAGAGGATGAAGAATAAGAGGAAACAAAGTCCCAAGCTTTGGTGTTTTACAATAAACAATTTATAGACCCAACTAAGCTAGATTTCACAATTAAACATATGGATTATTCCATTTTCATCACATAAAGAAACAAATTCAAGTGAGGCCTCGAAACTTGAATGAGTTTCCATTGTGCAGCGATATCAAGAAATGAAAAGAAAGCATACAAGGAGATAAAAAGAGACATAAGGGTAGCCAAGAAACAACCACTCCATAGGTTGCAAGTGAAGAGTGCCTTGGACCATCAGAAAGGAATTTTCAGAATGGAAGTTTTTCAATCCAAATCTAAAATGGACAAATCTATGGAAGACTACTAGGTTCACCAAATTTCCCTGCTAGTTGACTAAGTTTCATTAACAGACCTCATGGAGTTGGACAAGCAGGTAAACCATATGATTCATAGGCATATGCATAGGAAAAATGTCACTGCCATGAAATTGCAAGAAATGTACAACAAGGAAAGTATATAGCTGAATTATCAGAGTGTTGACCTATGGAAATCCACCAACAAAGGGGGCATCCTCGATATGAAGTCCTAACAAGACCTCACATTGTTTGGTGTAGGAGCCCCATAAGGATAGTAGGCCCAACCACCATTATTATTAGGTATTTTCCTTCGCTGCAATTATCAACATAAGATATTATGCAAGAAGTATTTGAAACAAGCATGTAAGTTAACACTGTGAGGCATACAATTCCAATTTATATAAGGTTCTTCCACGAATGGAGTAGAAAGAGTGATCCTTTAAGAGAAAATTAATAGTAATATTTTAGTAAATACAAGAAATAACATGAATAGAATCGTTAGTTAGTCCATGAAATAATTCACATAGTAGCAACTATCATGAAAGAAAGTAATAATGCACATTCAACAATATGCATATTAAAACCAATGAAATAGTTCATTTTCATTAGTATGTATAAACATAAACATACACCACAAACAATGAAATAATAGTATTAGAATAATTCACGACATATGCATGAAAGTGTCAGCTTTGAGGGCTTCTAATATTAAGTGGAATTTCCAATATACACAATTACATCAATGTAACACTAGCTCCAATAGTGGAACATTAAGTCACTACTTTCTCCTCTAAAGAATGATCTTCTCTCCTATGACAAGATAGAGAAGCCAAGGGGACAATTATTTTTCCATAGCTATGAGGATGTATTTATCACAAATAAGGTGACTCTCCACCTGCCTTGTGTCTCTTGACCTTCTCTCATGAATCTTGAGCTCCCATGTGACTTTTCGAATTCCTATGTGACCTTTGAGCTTCTACATGACTTTAGGACTTTCTAGTGAATCTTCATGTTCCATGTGTGACACTTGGGCTTCCACACATTTTAAAATTTATCCTTTTTTAAATTACATAATTACATTCAAAAAATAATGTGGAAAAAATACATGAGACCAAACAACACTCTTGCGTTGACACTTATAATGACCATAGTTTAGTGACTGTGACATGAGACTTGAGAATAGTGCATTGATATGAGGTTCCTTTCTCCACTGCCATGTATTCAAATCTTGATGATTGATCTATGATGTGATTTATATTCACCCTCCAAAATGTCTAGATGAGTGTTGGAACTTTTTCATGAATCAACATGAGTTGTCATCTTTGTGTCATGGTCCAAAATTCCTTTACTCTTTCATGATAACATATTTGTGTCTTGTATCCACAAGTTTCCTTCTTGTAACTTGTTCTTTCTAACATCCCTGACATCATCTTGCCATGATACAATGATATCACCTATGAATGAAACTCACTCATGACAAGACGACATCAGTCCCATAATCACTTATTCGATCTGTTTTTTTACATGTGAGGTTAAGTGTGATGGGAAAGTGCATCAGAACTGAGAGAGCTGCCTGAGGATGCATAATGCACTAATTTAGGAGACAAGGAGTGGGGGAATTTTCAATGTGATTGTGTAATTCATAGTGACAAGAGAGAGGAAAGCCATGAATTGTTCACTGGGCAAGTTCAGGAGGTAAGAACAAGAAGCTTGGGCTCTATGATGGTTCAATGTGTAGTGATTGAGGGACATGATCCATGCATTGCACAATTGAGAACTGTAAGGGATAAAGGATGTCCCTACTATCCACTGAGAATGCACACTATGCAAAATAGGGAAGGTTCATCAATAAATTACACCACAGGAAAGTGTAGAGGATAAGATTGGCAAGCTTGCTCACTAAGAATGCACAGCGATGAGTGGTCAAGGAAGGGAAGCTAGGGATTGCGTAGTTTATAAACGAAATTATTGAGGGATGACCAAAATATACACTAGAAACAAACAGTGCATATTTAAGACAAGGCATGCCAAGTAATTTCTGAGTTGTGCTCAATAAGAGACAAGAATGACAAGTCTTGGGACTATAACTACGTAGAGGGGGAGGTTTAAGGGATTGCACATTTTAGAATTGTAGGAGTCTATAGATGGTATCACTATCCACTACAACTATGTAATGCGCAATACAAGGCATGATGGATCAAGGACTATGCAATGGAAAAGTGTAGGAAACAAGATAAAGAGACTAAACTTTAAGGATGCTTAATGCGTAGTTGAAGGAGGTTGTCCTTTGTGCTTTCATAGTGCACAATTTCAAGAGGTAAGACTTCATCACTCTGGCTTAGGAATGTGTATTTCATAGTGGCTAAGTGATGAAGGATTGGTCATTGATTGCACAAGTTGTGAGGACAAAGGGAACTCCAAAATTGACTAAGTGTGGGATCAGTGGAGAAAGAGAGTGAGAGAAAGAAAATAAAAAAAGTTCTGATCATGATCACACACTCATATAAAATCAAACACATAACCAAGAGATGTACAATGCCCAACATTAGCATGTAAATAGTAAAATGATATTAAAGCGACACTTATCTCCAAGTGAAACACTTAAGATGTACCTTTACGACACAAGTGTCAACTGCACCCGAAAGGCATGCTATACCATAAGGGTGTGTCCAATAAATTATAATGATAAATAGCATCAACTAGTGAAATATAATGTTTTGAAAACGCCTCTATGAGGTGTGCCATGGTTCTCATGAAAACAAATGAAATCAACACATGCAAGAGTGAAAACGACACTTGCAAACAAAAATAAAACACAAGCGACACATGCAAGAATTAAAGAAGTAAAAAGCGACACTTGTAAAAGATAAATCAAGAAAAATGATGCATGTAAGATAAAAATAAGTAAAAATCGACATTTGTGAGAGAAAAAGTGATGGTTGAGAAACTTACCCAAAAGATGAGGCATTTACAACCACAAGTGAGAGGATTCTCCTTATATTCCAATAGTTCATAGAGCTCAAAAGTGAAAGATAAATATGAATATGAGATATGGATTGGACTCTTCATACAGGGAGAGCACACATGAAATTCAAGGGTTAATATTGGTGAGCGTGTTTAGTGCATGTCGGGAAACTAGGAGCCATGAGTGAATTGAATGACTTAAAGAACTACATTTTCACTAAAAGAGAGTGCAATCACTATCTATAGGGGATTCCCTTACATTGTTAGTGAGAACTGCACAATCATTGTCACAAGGGACTGCACAATTAGTTTTTCAAAAATAATGCACACTAACTACCTTAGGATACTGCGCAGTCATTATCTATAATAACTGTCCAATCATTGGCATTGAGGACTACACAATCAATGTGGCTAATAGATGCACATTCATTATGATCACTAGTAACTATACAATCATTAACACTAAGAGTTTCATAATCGATGTTTAAAAAAAGGGTGCAACAATGATACACTGTCATTGTGAAGTATGCTTAGCCTGTCTAGGGATGTGTGCTTATGAGGGCATGTCAAAGCAATGATTTCAACACTTAAAATTCCCAAAGGAATACTTAAAACTTAAATAACATGATCAAGCATGACATTAATGGCTTGAAAAGAAGGATGGCATGATCATAAGGAGGCTCCAAAATTTGGACGTAGGAAAACTTTTGGAGGGTGTTTGTCACAACAACAACATGGAGGATGGTATGTAAATCGAAGAAAATCAAAATAAATAATCTATAATAAAATATCACTCACTTGGACACACACCTTGGAAAATTTAAGTAGTATATAGCTACATTATAGGACAAGGACAAATATATAGTTGTAATGAAAAATAAATTAAATATCCCAGATACACACCCTATGCAAACCGATGAATTAGTAACAACAGAGAAGGAAAATTAGAAATTGAAGGAGAAGTTGCATGATATGATAACAAATAAAAATGAGTATAAGGATCACATTATGCTACTAGAGGCACAAATTTAAGGGATGGGAGAGAAAATAGATGAGACATCTTAGTCTCACCAAACACTCGACACCCTGGCTGGGCAAGTTGAATATATGGTATGTAAGAGGATACCAAGAAGTTACAACCTACTCTCTAGCTAAGATAAAGAATTGAAAAAAATAATATGAATTAGAGGATACAAAAATGGAGTCATATCGAATTAAAGGGGGAGTACCAAAAAATTGAAGTAGAATTGGAAGTACTGAAGAGGAAAGATTCAAGCAAGTCCTCATTTAATGCTGATAAAACAATAATTTTGGAAAAAATAATCAAAATGGTGGATAGAAATTGGTTGCATATGGAGCTACTGCAAGAAAGGACAAATGTTGTAAAAAGAGCTCATAGGGAGTTGAACGTAATAAATAATAATAGATGATATTTCCCAACCAACCCTAAAGAAATAGTAAAATTCCTCAATCATACGTCCAAGGAGGATATTACAAAAGTGAAAGTTGATAAATCCAGGTTATTTTCAAGAGCTAACCAAATGAGAAGGAATCAAAATTTGGTAGCAATAATGCATAAGAAGGTGGGGGTGCTTTTAAAAGAGATGTTTAACTTCAAAGATAGATGTGGTATTCTACACAAAAAGATATTCCCACCACTCTTCGACGTAAATGGAGATATATACTCCAAGGAGTCCCTAATGAAGTGTTTTATGGAGATAAGAAATGATTGGAAAGGCTTTGAGGAAGAAGACCATTCGCTCCAGGGAAAATATATTGTGAACCTATATGCAAACTATTTTGAAATAATTTTTATTTTGAAGACCATTTTCAAGGAGCAAGGTACAGTTGATTATGATGCAATCACGAAGTTATATGGAGCCATTCTAGATGCACAAAAATGCAACATTTCATTTGGAAAATAATGGAAAGGGATAGTGGACCTATACAAATTGGCTATTCAAAATTGACCCCTGCTCAGTCCCAAGGTGGAGAACCTATGCCATAAACATCCCCAATGTAGGAAGGGTAAGGTTCCAGGCCACTAAAGCAACAATATGCACGACCTCAACCATTGAAATTCACACAACCAAGGAAAACCCTAGAAGCATCCTAGCCAGAGCAATGCACATTACTGCTAAACAAATCATGTGCACAAAAAGAGAGAACCCCACTACAAAAAATATAGGGTGGGACCCATCACTACAATTGGAAATATTCTAGCACCTCACGGTTGGAAACTTCTAGAAGAAGTTAGATATGATACAATTGGTAGTTTTGTAAAGATTCCTAGTTATTAATGAATACCACTAGTGGTTTAGGGTTATAATGTTGGGTATAGAGAACATATATGCAAGCCTCATTTTGATGTATAAAAATGAGAAAATCATAATGTAAGGAAAATTTGTTGAAAATGCAGCAAGATGATGGAGCTTAGTGAAATGAAGTTGCCTTCACTAAGTGGGCCCGCAGGCAAATTCTGGCGCAAAGTCTATTTTTAGACTATGTCTATTTTTAGACATATGGAGCATGGTCCAGGGGTTGTAGTATGTTATTCTTGGAGTATTGGTCATGTTGGTAAAAATAGATGGACCTCTATTTTTGGACCTATAGGTCGAAGTCTATTTTTAGACTGCCTATCCTAAAAATAGGAAAGTCAAATATTATTTACCCTTAATAATATTTGGACTCTAAACTTCAGTTTACTCTCTTGGAGCACTTCAGTTCGAGCTACAGAAGTGGCTCATGCATCTGACAGAGGAATTAAGCTATTCCTAAGGGTTTGTTGAGCTCATGCATGGTTGATTTTAGTTAGGACTTCAGTGGCAGAAGTTTGGTGGAGTTGATGAGACAGTTGGTGGAGTTGTGTTCGGTTTAACTTAGTTGAACTAGTTGAGATTAGTTTAACTAGCTAATCAACTAGTAATGAGTGGAGTGAATTAAATATTATTTAATTCAATAATTATTAACTCATTATTCAACTCAAGAACACATCAGTTCACTACAATGCATGGACAGTTCAGTGGAGACCAGTGAAAGAGGTAGATGAAAGGGTTGAGTTAGCTATCAGTGGCGACATCAGTTGTGCATGAGATTTGCACCACACTTGGAGGAATTTCCCATGATGATTGCGCTGTCAAGCCAAGAAGATTCGAACCTTGGATCTCTATTTAGATAGGCCATGATTGCGCAATAGAGGCAAGGCAATTAGTGGATGTGTTTTGAACCCGTGACTTGTTCAAAACCAAGCTAGTTTGTGTGTAACTTTATGAGAAAGTACTGAGTACTTGTGAGGAGTATTGTACTGAGATTGTTACATGTTTTCTCCATTATAATATACAAAATAGCTACGGGGTTTTCAGCTATAAGCTTTCCCCATACATACTGTGTTAATGTGTATGATGAATTGATGTGCTATCGCTTGTTTTATTTCCGCATGTGTGATGATCTGAGTGGAAGAGATTATGTGTTGCATATAAATTCGAATTGTATGTGATCAGGATAGTCTCGGTGGATAATTAATCATTATTTAGCAAATTTCTACATGGTATCGGAGCTATTGAAGCAGAGATTGATCATCACAGTGATTACAAACTTATTTCGGTAGACCAAGTCTGCATGCGGGCCAGGTAGCCTCTGGATCCATCCTTTCTTTGAAAGGTGATATATCCAGTAAATGCCCCTGCAGTCGATCTCTGTGCTAGAAATAATTTGTTCTCACACAGCGATTGAGCTTTAAGTTGGAATTCGAATTTTGCAGCAGTTTTGTTTTCTTGGTGCCGGAGTTGAAAATGTCTTTCAATGGTTTGCGACTCGAATATGCTCTTGAAGGCAGTTCGAATTATGTTGCATGGAAGGATCGCATGGAGGTAGTATTAGAAGATAATGGACTGAAGGAGTTTGTGGATACGGATGTCCAAAAGCCCACTGATCCTGCTGAAGTCGAAGCATGGCAAAAGAAGATGGCGAAATGTCGAAGGATCCTGTTGGAGGGCGTCAAGGATCATGTTGTATCCAGCCTGCATGGAAAGGCTTCTCCATATTTAATGTGGAAAGCTTTGACGGATCTATTCCAGAGTAAGAGTGACCAAAGGAAGCTGGCGCTCAAAGATAAGCTCAGAAACATCAAGATGGAGGAAGGCGACAATATCGCCAAATACCTCACAAAGTTCACTCAATGCAGAGATGAGCTAGGAAGTGTGGGGGTGACTGTCGAAGATGAGGACATGGTCAACCTGGCTCTCCTTGGTCTTCCGAAGGCTTGGCATTCATATCAAGATAGTGTCAATGGTCGGGAGAAGTTGCCGGGATGGGAGCGCCTTTGGGCGGATCTCATTCAGGAGGAGATAAGGAGGACTACTCGGGATGGATCTTCATCAAAGGGAGCTGATGAAGAAAATTGCGCTTTGGTTGCGAAAGCAAAGAAGGGGAAGGGTAAGAAAACTTCTCATTCCAGTGCAAAGGGCAAGAAGCAGGATATGGCGAAATTGAAGTGTTTTCACTGCCATGATCATGGACATTATGCTACCAATTGTCCGAAGAAGAAGAAAAACAAGCAAGCGGGAAGATCTGTAGATGGAGAAGCTTTGGCTTCACAGTTCGAGCTTGAATTTTCACTGATCGCATGCTTGGTTTCAAGTGTGATGGGATCGGTGTGGTTCTTGGATAGCGGTGCGTCATTTCATATGACAGGAGATCGGGATTTGTTCTCAGATCTGGAGGACAAAGATTTGGGTGTGCACATCGAGATGGGCGATGATGGTAGATACAGTGCGACTGGTATCGGTACCATATCCTTTCAGAGGGAGTCTGGTAAACCCTTCGTGTTGAAGGATGTCATGCATGTACCTAGATTGAAGAAGAACTTGATCTCTGTGGCGATGTTGGAAGATAAGGGGTATGATGTGGTCTTCAGCGAAGGAAAAGCCTTCCTGCACAGTAAGACTACTGGAGAGACCTGGATGATAGGGGTTTGAAACAAGAACCTTTATCAGTTGCAAGTAGATGGCTGCGCAGCAATGGCATGCAAGGTGGGAGAAGTGGTGAGCCGGGATGATGAGGGCGAACTGTGGCACAGGAGATTGGGTCACCTTCACCATGGAGCTTTGAAGATCCTGCAGCAGATTTCTACTGGGCTTCCTAAGGGCACTCTTGCGCAGTCAGATCAGTGCAAGGGGTGTACCTTAGGGAAGTATGTGAAAGCCACCTTTCACGAGAAGGATATTCGCGCCACGACGATCCTTGAGAGAGTTCACACAGACGTGTGTGGTCCTTTCTTAGTTGCTTCGACAGCAAAGCACAAGTATTATGTGATCTTTGTTGATGATTTCTCTCGAAAGTGCTGGATCTTCTTCATGTAGAAGAAGAGCGATACATTCGCGAAGTTCTGTGAGTTTAAAGCACTGGTCGAGAAGGAGTCGGGGAAGAAGGTGATTGCTCTAAGGAGCGACAATGGTGGTGAATTCATCTCGGTTGAATTCAAGGAGTTCTGCAGCGCAGAAGGGATTCGGAGAGAGCTCATCGCACCCCATAACCCACAGCAGAACGGGGTGGCTGAGCGGAAGAACAGAACGATCGTGGGTGTTGCACGGGCGATGTTGCATGATCAGGGCCTACCCCTTCACTTGTGGGCTGAGGCATGCAATACAGCAGTGGATGTGCAGAACCATTGTCCTCACAAGGTTCTTAGCATGAGTACACCGGAGGAGGCTTATTCTGGCAAGAGGCCTGACATTTCCCATTTGCGGATTTTTGGTTCTCCTATCTACATGCATGTGACGAAGGATGTAAGAAGGAAGCTGGATCCAACCGCAGAGGTTGGAATATTTGTGGGGTACACTGATACACCTCACAACTATCGGGTGTATTTGTCAGACAGTCGAAAGACTGTTGTGCGACGGGATATCAAGTTTCAGGAGGAGAAAGCCATGCAGTGTTCGCTTGAGAGGGAGCTACACTTGCATGCATATGAGGAGCTGTTAGTTCCTAAGGAGGAGCTTCCGGATGTGGATCAGCCACAAGAGGAAGTTTAGGAGGTGGAAGAAACCACCCATGCAGCGCCAACCATCAGAGGGCGCATGCGCACTACAGAAGCTGAGCGACTGGCTCGAGATGCAGAGAAGTTTGTAGGACCACCTATAGCACAGCGCAGACAGAGGCAGTCACCGGATCAGTACACTAGATACATGGCTCTTGTGAGTCAATGTGTCGTGACAGAGCCATCCTCTTTTGAGGAAGCTGTGGAGGAACTCGCATGGGTTGATGCCATGATCGAAGAATATGATTCGATCGTCAGAAACAGTGCATGGGATATTGTCCCAAGACCGGAGGGGAAATCAGTGGTGGGTTCACGATGGATCTACAAAGTGAAGCAGGCGGCTGACGGGAGTGTGGAGAAGTACAAGGTGAGATTTGTCGCCCGTGGCTTCTCACAGATTGAGGGGATCGATTATGAGGAGACCTTTGCACCTGTCGCAAGGTACTATTCCATACGGACGATCCTTTCTCTCTCAGCGCAGATGGGATGGCACATCCATCAGATGGATGTGAATACTGCGTTCCTCAATGGAGTTATTGAGGAGGAGCTGTACATAGAGCAGCCTGAAGGTTTCGAGATCTTCAGCAGTGAGTCGCATGTGTGCCGACTCAAGAGAGCACTGTACGGGCTGAAGCAAGCACCTCGTGCTTGGTACACTCACATAGACAACTACTTCACCGGGCTTGGATTCTCCAAGAGTGAGGCGGATCCTAACCTGTACCAGATTGTGGTGGAGGGGAAGCTGTTGATCATCGTACTGTATGTAGATGATCTGATTTTGACGGGAGATGAGCCGTTGATACTTTCATGCAAGGAGGATCTTGCATGAGAGTTTGAGATGAAGGACTTGGGCATCCTTCATTATTTCCTGGGATTGGAGATTTGGCAGCGCAGTGGAGGACTATTTGTTTCTCAGGGAAAGTATGCCCGGGAGATTCCGGAGAGGTTCAACATGCAAGGCTGCAAGCCTGTTGACACTCCTCTTCCTGGTGGTTGGAGGAAGGAGGATGCTACTTCAGCGGAGGTAGTGGATGCCACTGTCTATCGACAGTTGGTGGGGTCGCTTATGTATCCGGTCAATACACGACCCGATATATGCTATGCAGTTAACCAGCTTTCGCAAGCTATGGTTAAGCCTACCAAGCTCTTTTGGAAGGCAGGCAAGCATGTATTGCGCTATATTAGAGGCACATCGGGATATGGTCTATGGTACAAACAGGAGGATGGAGCGAAGCTTTTTGGCTTCACTGATGCAGATTGGGCAGGGAGCCCAACGGACCGGAAGAGCACTTCTGGAGGAGTTTTCAGCATTGGGTCGACAGCAGTTTCCTGGTACAGCAGGAAGCAGAGATCCGTGGCACTCAGTTCAGCAGAGGCCGAGTACATGGCAGTTAGCTTGGCTGCATGCGAGGCTATTTGGATGAGGAAGATCCTCGCAGGATTGTTCAGGTTGCATTTGGAGCCTACAGTGATCTACTGTGATAACCAGAGTTGCATTAAACTCTCGGCTAATCCAGTATTTCATTATAGGTCCAAACACATCGACATCAGGTACCATCATATCAGAGATTGTGTTCAGCGGAGAATCATGATGCTTTCATATGTTCCCACGGAGGATCAGGATGCCGACATCCTGACGAAGGCGCTCACCAGGAGCAAGTTCGAATTCCACAGAGGCAGGATAGGGGTTGCAGATAATCCATATCTTGCCGAGAGGGAGTGTTGAAAATGCAGCAAGATGATGGAGCTTAGTGAAATGAAGTCGCCTTCACTAAGTGGGCCCGCAGGCAAATTCTGGCGCAAAGTCTATTTTTAGACTATGTCTATTTTTAGACATATGGAGCATGGTCCAGGGGTTGCAGTATGTTATTCTTGGAGTCTTGGTCATGTTGGTAAAAATATATGGACCTCTATTTTTGGACCTATAGGTCGAAGTCTATTTTTAGACCGCCTATCCTAAAAATAGGGAAGTCAAATATTATTTACCCTTAATAATATTTGGACTCTAAACTTCAGTTTACTCTCTTGGAGCACTTCAGTTCGAGCCTTGGAAGTGGCTCATGCATCTGACAGAGGAATTATGCTATTCCTAGGGGTTTGGTGAGCTCATGCATGGTTGACTTTAGTTAGGACTTCAGTGGCAGAAGTTTGGTGGAGTTGTGTTCGGTTTAACTTAGTTGAACTAGTTGAGATTAGTTTAACTAGCTAATCAACTAGTAATGAGTGGAGTGAATTAAATATTATTTAATTCATTAATTAGTAACTCATTATTCAACTCAAGAACACATCAGCTCACTACAGTGCATGGACAGTTCAGTGGAGACCAGTGAAAGAGGTAGATGAAAGGGTGGAGTTAGCTATCAGTGGCGACATCAGTTGTGCATGAGATTTGCACCACACTTGGAGGAATTGCCCATGATGATTGCATTGTCAAGCCAAGGAGATTCGAACCTTGGATCTCTATATAGATAGGCCTGGATTGCGCAATAGAGGCAAGGCAATTGGCAGTGAGTTTTGAACCAGTAACCTGTTCAAAACTGAGCTAGTTTGTGTGTAACTTTATGAGAAAGTACCGAGTACTTGTGAGGAGTATTGTACTGAGTTTGTTACATGATTTCTCCATTATAATATACACAATAGCTGTGGGGTTTTCAGCTATAAGCTTTCCCCATACATACTGTGTTAATGTGTATGATGATTTGATGTGTTATCGCTTGTTTTATTTCCGCATGTGTGATGATCTGAGTGGAAGAGATTATGTGTTGCATATGAATTCGAATTGATATGTGATCAGGATAGTCTCGGTGGATAATTAATCATTATTCAGCAAATTTCTACAAAATTTGTCAAAAGTTTTCCAAAATTGTTGGGTGATCTGAATGGGAATATTAGTGTTTGTTGTGCTAAGATCCAATTCAGAATTTAAAGAAAGTGCTTTAGGATGATGAGGTTAATTGCAAGTTTAACACGAATTTTTATGTGTTTTTATGTGAATTTCATGAGAAAATTAACATAAAAAAAACATTGAACAACAACATCTAACATAAATGAACATCACCATAAGTAGTAACACAATAGCACATGATGAAGGGTTACACCCCGCCTAGACTACATCTCTTTGGTCCAACTTACACTGGCTTGGACCTCTTCTATTATTCTCAAAAGTGTGATTACATGTGTTTACAATGCTCAAACAGCTCTGAAACCTATTCCATTAGCTCTAGAATTCCCATAAATGCATGTGTAGTCTCTTTCTGCCTCAAATTTGGTGAAAAACTGACTTGGTTATGATTTCCCCAAGTTCATGCACTATTCACTCCACATTTTCACCAAAATCCAGCATCATCCTATAAATTTGCTCGGAATTGAGCTAACTGAGCGCCAATTTTTCCAAAAACCAGGCGAAATTGTCGGAGCTCTTAAATGCCCAATAAGGCATTATGCTGAATTTTAAACCACAACATATGGTTTAATAAAAAAATTGTTATATTAAAAACCATTGCACGGTTAGCCTAACCATTGGAATTTAATGCCAACCATGGGCACATGTTGGCATTGGCATAACTGTTATATATTAACAGTTAGGGGGAGTGGTTAAAACCGCAACTTCCGAACCAAATGTCCCAGTGGTTTCGACAATGGTCATCACATGCGCTGGAGCATAATCCTTCAATTATAGTTAAGGATGGGGGAAAATGGATAGCCTTTCACCCATGGTCCCGCTTCCAGTAGTGACTAGGGCTAGGGCTAGATGCTGGCCCCCAACCCCCAATGTGTAGTTAATGTGACATTAAAACTAAGCTACAACATGTATATAGCATGAAACATAGGGCATTGCAGTGCTAAAGGCTTGTACGTGGTTGGATAGAGGTCACGGGTTTGACCCTCGACGCCTCTGCTCGACCTCCCACATAAATTTTGGTGGCCCTCGGGCTGCCACATAGTGGCCCCTGGCTGGGCCATGTGGCAACCTTTGGCTGGGCACCATCCCAACCAATGAAAACATGGAATTTCAAACTAGTAATATAGTGCCACTTGGCACAATCCCATTCGCTAGAAAATACCATTGACTAAGTCAACCTACAAAGTCACCTTGCCATGTAGGCATACCCAGTTAGCTGTACGGACTACTGACTGGGCTATCCTTCATTTTTTATTTTATTTTAAATTTTCTTGCCTAAAAAAGTGGAAATAAGGTGTTTTTGGGAGTATACGATGTCGTTTTTCCATGAAATGGGTTGTGCCAAATTCAGAACGACGAGATCTACGTGGTCCTTCAGGTTCCACACTGATCTGAAAAATTTAATTTTTTAGCATAATTTTGAGCACCTAAGCACTCCTCCCCAACGGAAGATTTTGGAGCCCTAAAGATCACTTTCATTTGTTCAATATGAGGGTACAATTCCCTCACCTTTCCAATCTCAATCCATTTGGCCTTAGAAGGATTTGTGCCTTTGAGCCCCACATGAAGGTATTCTACACTCCCTATTTTTTATGTCCTTGTTATTCGATCAAGAATTATTTCTTGTTGAAGTGCATTAAGGTATTTAGGAGAAAATTATTCAATAGAAGGAATCTGAACCTGTTCTCCTTGATCTTCAATTAATGGAGGCTCATACAACCTCAAGTTCTCAACATTAACAATAGAGTAAATTTGCCTGTATGAAGGAAAATCTAACTTGAAGGCATTTTCACCAATATTTTCCAAAATTATGAAAGGACCATAGCGGATTGGTTTCAGATTTTTACCTTCCCCTTGAAGCCTTTCTTTGCTAATGTGAAACCAAACTTCATCACCAACTTGGAACTTGTGATCTACACGATGCTTGTCGTGGCTTTTGTTTGTACTTGCCTTGGCTCTTTTCAAGTTGATCTTGAATAGTTTGATGTATCAATTGGATTTGTTCTATGAACTTCTTGGATTTTTCTATGTTGCTATGGCCATCAACAACAACATCCTTCCCAAAAATGAAATCCAATGGTGATATAGGAAAGTATCCAAGACATGCGTCAAATGACGATGTTTGTGTAGAGGAGTAATTTGCACGGCTGTAAGCATGCTGAATGTAGTGCAAGTTTTCATCCCAAAAATTAGGATGCTTGTTGCAATATCCTCAAAGAAGATTTTTTTGGATGGATAATTCATTCTTGTGGACAAGACAGACCTCCCAAGTGTCCTACGGACAACTAGCAACAAATAGACAAACAAAGCTATCTTTCTCTAGATATATGGCGGTTCATAATTAAATGCTATAAAGGTTTAATGATCCTACCTTTGATCCAACGCTTGTTTGTACTAGTAGTCCTTCAGTTGCCCGAAAGAGCTGCCTTCGAAGATCTGCAATCATAAACAAGCAAACATCAAATAACACCTGCATAGCATATATTCATAAATCATATCTATTATGGTGATCAAGGAATCCATAAACTAAACTAATCAATTGACAGCATATTGAGAAAAATGGATTTATTTGTATTAACTTAAATAAGGAAGAGCCTTACAACTGTGTCCGCCTTGATGTTGTACAGGTCTTCTTGGGGTCCGAAACAGGTGTTTCCTCTACTCTAACTAGCCTTGCACTCTTCCAACCGAGATACATACAGGTATGTAATCTTTCCCACATGAAATCTCAGCTAAAAGGGTCTAAGTTTCAACAACACTTTGCCTCCAATAATACTAAAACTTCAACTCATCAATTGTAACCCTTTGAGGCTGCCCTATGCCTCTTTTTATAGTGGAAGAGAGGAGGTTACAACTCCATACAAGAAGGGATAGAATCATCCTTCAAAGGGATTAGTTTCTTACATCAAGGGGTTAGCTCCTTATTTGATGGGATGCATGAACATGAAAGGAGCGATATTTCCACCGCAAGAATGTTTCTAGAAGATTCCAAAAATGACTTAAATTGAGCTTTTCGATTTTACTTATGCCTTTTCTAATCTTTTACAAGGGTCCACACTTTTAATAAACAGAAATTGCGTTTGGATACGCATTATTTATATCCAACAGGTGCAGGACCGCAAGAAAAACTAGGAGAAAGTGCGGTACCAGAGTTTTAAGGATTTTATGAGCTTTTCTCTTAGTTTCAAGGCTTGACTTTGGGAACTTTAATATTGTAGAATTCCAAGGGAGTACTTAAAATTTCATGGTGACAAATTTTAGTGTAACAAATTCCCCCCTAAAGTGTGAAATCTGAGAATATTCGAAGAGTGATGTGCTTTATCATTTCAAGGATCAACCTGTGGACACCCCAGTCAGAAACTTGTAAAAACATTCAACGCAACACATATATACATATATCATTGCTGAGGTAGGCATTCCCATACTCAGATCAAAACTAACTAAATTTTTTCTGATACAAAAATGATTTTAATATTACATCAATAGTGTAGACACAGCATGGGCGCAACCATCTGTAATGAATCATCTACTGCATAATGAATAATAAAACTCCTCGCAACCTGGATGGTGGAAACTAGATCCAGGGTCTTGATTTCTGCTTCCCGAACTAGTACGATTCTATCCATGTGATTAAATGTGTTGAAGTCGAACATGGTAGAAACCACTTGATTAATAGTCAGTGATGTGAACTGTTAACAAGTGTGAGAGAAACCACCAATAATGACAATGGCTCTCAGAGTACTCAGTAAAATCCATGAAACGTGAATAAGTGATCTGAAGTCAAACATTTCACGGAATCGTTCGATCGAAGGTCAATGATGCAACCTGTCGTCAAAGGCGAGAAACCTGCCATTAAGGCATGCAGGTTTCAAGGTAATGACGGATTCTAGATCAACTTCCTAGATGATGACCTGTCGTCGATAGAAAGTGATCTGTTGTAAGCAAGCTCATGAAATGAAACCATAGATCAAGTTTTGAAGAATTTTTTTTGCAAGGACTGACTCAGGGATGGTCAATGTGAATGAAAATAAATGTTTGCAGATGAATGGTTTATTTGACTGGCCTCTTGAACACATAACGACACTGCAGATGGTTTGGTGACAGTTGCTCTAAGCTAATACCCAGAAATTAGCTGAAGACCTTTAATATGGTTTGATTAACTGATAGGCAAAGGATTTCCCAGCCCAGGTAGAAGTGTGACAAAAAGTGTCGTGTTCAAGAGTGGTGTAATGCTTTTTACAAATCAAACTGTAACAAACACATCTGTTTTTCTCTCTTTTCCCCCACCATTTCTGGCAAGTACCTCTTTATTTTTGACAAGCTTAAGGAGGATAAAATTTTCTTGTTTATAAGCTCATCCTTCGGATGAGTCCAACTTGGTTTAAAATCTAACCCTAAGAAGGAGTGGTCCATTCTTGTTTGTAATCGACAGGTACTTTACTGTTAAATTTTAACGAGTCCAGTATAGGAGAAACTTGATGTTTTTCATTTTTAGGGAGTCAGAAGAAAAACTTAAGAAAACTCCATGGGTGTACTTTTTCGTAAATTTAGTCTCTCAGGCCCGAAAAAGGATAAAATAATGCAAGAGAGAACTCTATTGACCATGATTAGTAAACGTATACCTTTTTTGTAAATATTCTATTTTAGTCTGGAAAAAGGGTAAACTTATACTGAAGGGACGACCATTCATTCACTTTAATGAGTTCGAATAGTCAACTTCTCGACAATATTTTCATTTTTAGAGAGTCTGAAAAGGGCTTAAAAGAGGACTCCATGGTTTCGCTTTTTCGTAAATTTTAAAGAGCTTGAAAAAGTGATAAAAGTTTACTCTTTGTCAAAAATGACTATTTTGTTCGAAAAATCCATTATTCTTGACAAAAACTCGAAAAATTAAATATACCTGCTTCAAATAATAAAACTATTTTTGAAAAACTGACTTTTTAAAGTGAAAAATAAACAAATTTAAAATTCATCTATTCGAAAAAACTTATAAAAAGGAGTTTTTCAAGTTCATTTTCACCATTTGAGTTTGGAGTGAATATTTTAGAGCTCTTGGCAAAAAATGCTTCGAAGAATATTCTGGGCAAAGCGATCATCGGAATCAAAAACTGTCTGCTTCAGGTAATCCACAACCTCCTTATCTTGCTTTTCATCCGTTCAATTTTTTAAATTAGGGTCAAAATTTCATTTTTGGGAGGAAAATAGGTTGAAAAATTCACCCTCGGGGTTCTGCAGGCAAGACATTGGGTACCTGTGGACCCTGACATTTTCTCACAAAGGAAAATGTCGGGGCCTCTCGCTTTTAACACAGACCCCGTGCGGAGCTACGCACTATGTCTAAGCATAAAGTGCGGGGGTGTCGTAATGAATTTAAAAACATATTTTCTTCTTAAATTACCCAAATTTTTTGCTTCAAAATGATTTTAATCCTTCATTTTACTTGTTGTAGGATATCTACAATGCTTATTTGATGAGAATGAGAGCACGAAGAGGTAGATGAAGCAGCAATACTTCATCAACCAACTTTGCAAGCTTTAAGAGTATGCGTGCTTTACAAATTTTGGGCTATCAGTGGCATGAGAGCTCAAGTGGATCTTCTTACTTGGCAGTAAGTAAATGGGATGTTCAGGACCAGTGTTTCATGATCGGAGGTCACCTGCTCGATATTGAGCTGGAAGACATCTATTTTTTGACTAGTTTGTCTAGGAGAGGCGAACCACTATCTCTATTTAGGGCTAGGCCAAGTGGCTAGTCTGTTGCCAGCCTACAGTTAGAGTTCTGTAATGATGAAGCCAATCCCCGAGACAAATGGATTGACATAAAAACTATCAACCGCCTCGAGCTAAAAGTGATCGCTTTTACCATTGTCAAGTTGTGTGGAAGTGCAGCTTTGCATGTAGCCATTGGATCTCAGATGCGCATAGTAGTAGATTTCTTTCGATGCACCATATTCAACTGGTGCAAGGCAGTGTTGGCAAATGTGAAAGGCCAACTTACCAGAGCAAAGAATGGGAAGCTAAAAAAATTCGGATATGAGTCCATTGTAGTCACCTTTACTCTAGAGAGGATCCCCATGTTAGCCCCGCAGCATATTCTTGTTGATGCTGGTCGACCTCGAGAGCCTATGATGGTTCGTTGGGTTGATTTGATGGCTCGCCATAGCGAGGGTGGGGAGATTGTTCATTTTCCTTCGACATATTTTCGTTGGCTGGATGCCAACTTTTTGTGATAGAGGATTTTCCTTATGCTGGCATGGATTTTTCGTGGCAACCGGGAAATACCCCTTCCTCTAGGATCTTAGTGGGACGAGTCAGGTAAAAGTCTCTTTGACATGTTCTAATTTTTAATTTTTAATTTGTTTTTAAATCGTCCAAAATTGATAACAAAAATTTCAAAAGCAGATGTGGGTCTGAGTCAATCAGCCATTCTCCGCCCCTTTGACCAGAGGCAAAGGGATGCCGCAGCAGCACCACTACCCCCACAGGATCAAACTGCAGAGATCCTGACTGATTTAGAGCACCATTTGGAGCGGCTTACTATAGATATTCCTGAGACTACTATATATGATATTCCACTCCGTCTACAACGATATGTCATTGGTGTTCCTAGACCATTCAGGAGGTTTTTTACTAGGGTGGCATGAGCAGTGGTATATTATCATGATCATCACCACGGATAGTGGATGATTGAATTGTAGACTCATTTTTTATATCAAGTTTTTCGATCATAAGGTGTTTTGAGCCTATGATCGAAGACGATGTACTATTTTTTGAACACTACATCTATACTATGATATACTATTATTTCCAGTTACCTATTCAATCATGTCATGGAATGTTGATTTGTTACTTTTTTATCGCAAATGTATATTTATAACATTAGAATCAATGGAATCTGCTAATGTATTTAAATTTCTTGGAATGTGTTGATACTCAATATAAACAAACTCTCGTTCCAAGAGATGAACCCTTAAAAATAATCTTAATAACACTGGATTTCTAATGGCATATACTCGGTTTAACTGTAATACAACGAGTTCAGAATCTGACTTAACGATCAAACTCTGAATTCCAAATGAAATGGATTCCGATAATAATTCAATAACTATACTATATTCGGCAATATTTCTCTTCATTTGACCGAGACTTACCCCATGCATTGATACTAACTCGTTAGTGGGTGAGTAAATAACCCAAGCTGCAGAATAGATGTTCCGTGTACTACGACAAGTGCCATCAGAAAAACCAATATATGTTTGAAAGGACGTCGACATTTGCGATATCAAGAGTAATCCAGATAAGCAGGAAATAGTAGTAGAAGCACACTTAAGCTAGGCACACGTTTCTAATCTATAGCACACCAGCTAAAAGTAACTAATATACAGAGAATATCTCCACACAAAATCAAGTGTAATATCTCTTTAGGTAAAGTCCACTTCTGGGTTTACCTAAAGAGACCCAATCAAAATCAATCAATTCATAGGCCCCTTTTGCAAGTTGTCGCTTGAAAATATAAGGACCATGCCACATGGGTTCAAATTTCCCAGCCCCTAGTTTATCGCTGGCTTGATCATAAATAAAAAATAGGTCTCCTTCTGAAAAATTACGAGGGGTAACACTTCTATCATACTGAGCTTTCATTCTTTTCGCATGAGCCTTGGTAGCTAATGCAACGGTGCGCCAATTCTCATCTAATTGAGCCAAGTATAAAAATGTTTCTCCTCTTCAGAAGTGTCTGATAGTAACTCTATGGCTAGTTGGAGTGACAGTATCTCACATTCAATGGGTAGCATTGCTTCTAAACCGTAAACCAGTTGAAAAGGGGTAAAACCTGTCGATGTTTTTGCTGAGGTTCGATATGCCCAAAGTGCTGAAAAGAGCATGATATGTCAATTCGACTTATGAATGCCAATGATTCGTTTGATCATGGTGACTAAAAATTTATTAATTTCTTCAACTAAACCATTGGCTTGTGGATAGTATGGTGTAGAACTATCATGGCGCAGGCCAAGTTGGTCCGTTAACTCGGTCATCATGATATTTCGAAAATGGCTCCCGTGATCCGTAATATCGCTTGGGGTACACCGAAACGAGCAATCACATGATTGAATACGAAAGTAGCTGCAGTTTTTCCATCTGCTGCAAATGTAGGCATCGCCTCGGCTCATTTGGTAAAATAATCTACTGCTAGAATAATATACCCATGCCCCCTGGCCGAGTGAGGGTTACATGTAATGAAGTCAATGCCCCATTTTTCAAAAGGATCAACAACAATTATAGGGTGAAGAGGAGTAGGTGGTGCACGCATTTTTCGATCGAAAATTTGACAATTATGACATTTTCTGACCGTGTAAATACAATCTTTAAATAAAGATAGCCAGAAATAACCTGTGTGCAATATCTTTTGGGCTATGGCATACCCAAACATATGACTTCCACATGCTCTAGAGTGACAGTCATTTAGAACTGTTTCAGCTTCGTCATGTGTTAGACAATGTCGAAAAAATGAGTCCGCACCATGACGGTATAGTGTGTCGCAAACAATATGATATTGTTGAGACTGGAAACGAGTTTTTCGTTGTTGCGACCGTGAAAGCTTAAGCTGAAAAGATTGGGTCTGAAGATAAACAATAATATCACCATACCAAGGATCAATGGTACTGATAAGAAACAAGGATTCATCTGCGATTGGTTGTTCCGCCACAGTTTTTGTATCAGTACGTGGGAAATCACACATAAGTTTAGCAAATATCAATGATTTCTTGGATTTTGATTTTTCAAATTCCAAATCAAACTCCTACAGGATAACAATCCATTTAGAGTATTTCCCCCCTAGCAATTGTTTGGTCAAGATGTACATCATAGGGTTACAATTAGAGATCACTGTCATTTTGCGTAAAAGTATGTAGTGACGAAAACGTTGGAAAAATTGAACAACTGCCAAGGCCAATTTCTCCACATGTGAATATTTGATCTCAGCCAGATGCAAATTCCTACTAAGAAAATAAATCACATGTTCACTATTGAATTCATCTTCCTGAACTAAAACAATCCCTATCGTGGAATCCGAAGCGGCGAGGTACAAAAAGTAATCTTGGTTGTAGTTGGGAGGATGTAGTAACGGTGCATGGGTCAATGCGTTTTTAAAAGAATAAAAAGATATATCAATGACCTCATCCAAAAAGAAAGGAATTTTATATTTCAACAACCTAGTGAAACCTTTTGTTAACTCTCCGTAGTTAGGAATGAATCTATGTAAAAAGTTCGCTTTCACTTGCAAAATTTGGAGTTGGCGAAGAGTAGAAGGAGGAGGTAAATTGATGATTTCCTCAACCTTTGATAGGTCGACACGAATGCCTGCCTTTGAGACAACAAATCCCAATAATCGTCCGTATTCTACGCAGAAAACACATTTTTAAGGATTCAAACGAATCTTATAGTGCCTACATCGCATAAAGATGGCTCGTAAATGAGTAATATGATCTGCTCTGTGTGAAGAATGAGCAGGAAAATCATCGAGGTATGGCTGCACAATGTGCTTAATTTCGTAAAATGCATAAGACATGGCCCTTTGAAAAGTGGCGCCAGCATTCTTAAGGCCAAAAGGTAGTTTGCGATAAGCAAAAGTTCCCCATGGACAAATGAAAGCTGTTTTAGGTTGATTTGCAGGGAGTGTGTTGATTTGATTGTAGCCGAAGAATCCATCCATGAACAAGAACATTTCACTTCCTGCACAATCGTCAATAATTTGATCGATGTAAGGGGTTGGATAGCTGCCTTTTGGACAAGCTCGATTTATATCCCTATAATCGATACATACTCTTATTGATCCTTGTTTTTTATTAAGCGATACAATATTATATACCCAGTCCGTTAACGGGATCAGATAAATAAAACTTGCACGAAGTAATTTTTCAACTTCTGCTTTGATAGCGACAACTTTTCTCGGATGAATCTGACGTAATTTTTTTCTGACAGGTTTAGCATCTAGGTATGTCTTAATTTCATGAAAAACAATCGACGGATTGATTCCTGGCATTTATTCATATGACCAGGAAAAAATGTCGCAAAATTCCTAAAATAGGGCTTTATATGCTTGAATTTCTTCAGGCATACAAGAAGCACCTATGTGAATGTTTTCAACAATTCCAGGTTTTACTGAAATGTCAAGAGGAACCGTCGTAGAAATATTTTCTAATGTCAATTCAGAATCAGAATGTGAAAGAGGATTTTGAGGTTCTTTGATCGAGGAAAAATCATTTTCAAAATGATCGAGATCAGGTAAAAACGAAGATCTATGATGAAGATCTTCCCATGGTAACTCATCTACCGACAAGAATTCACGAATATGTTCATCAGTATGGAAAACTTGTTGAGCAGGATCCAAAATTGGTGTCGAGGCTAAGCTTGATATTGAAAAAGACTCCTGATTGATCACATTCACTGGATCAGACTAAGTTGAAGGAGTATCAAAAAATGACTGTACATGATGATATGCTAACTCAAAAGGACTCAAAGGCATTAGGCCCTCGAAAGAATTCAATTATGATTCTGAAGGTACTATCCAAGGATCATCAAAGGAAATAGTACTTGATGTAATCATATTGATATTAGCAATAGGAGTTTGTACATTGGGAGGAGGTAAAGAAAAAGTTCCCAGTAAAGCTGAATATTTAATCAAACCTACTTCGACATCCTTATAAGGGATAGTTGATTTTCCGATATGTTGAATACTATCAGTGGAGGCTGGGTCAGATGAATAATATGAGAGTTGATCTACTTTAAAAATATTTCCTTTATGAGGAAACATGATGAGACGAAAGATCGATGATACAACAACAGTCATGGCATAATACCAACTACGATCCAGGAGAAGGTTGTAATCCAGAGGGGCATCAACTACCTCCACATCTAGATTAACCATTTTTCCTTCGACCTCTATTGGTATATCTTGTAAAATACCATATGGCTAAAAACCTCTTCCATCAAAAGCTTTGAGAATAGTTGGTGATTGGTTAATAGTCAGAGAACCAAGTGATTTCCAACATTTTAATGACATAATACATGTAGAAGCCCCTTCATCAACAACAGTAGGAAAGATACGCTTGTTTTTTACTATTACCGGAATCTGAAAAGCCATTTCATGAGGTAGGTGGGGTGTAAAATTCTCTAAATCGAAGATCATGAGGTTCGAATCCTAGAGATCTACGGCTCCTAAGGCTGACAAAAGTAATTTTCTTTGGGCTGGGCATGATTGCAATACTTCCAAAGCCGACATTGCTGAAGGGGAAATTGCCAAATCTTCAACAAAATTGTAATTCTGAGAAGCTCTCGCATGCGGATTGAAAGTTTATTTACGAAGTACTAATTTTGTAGGCGGTTTAATTACTAAGTCAGGATTTTGTTTCTCGATCTGTAATGGATAAGAAATTGAGGGAGATGTAGTCGATGCAGAATTGGATGTTTCTTCTTCTTTACCAGTATTTTTACTACCATAATCTTGCGTTCGCATCGCAACCATGAAAATATCCTCAACCGGATTGGAGAAAGATCCAACCATGTTACTATCTTGAGTGGGAAAGGGATCCTTCAAGACAGCAGATATAGTCGAACCCTTAACGAATTTTGATACCTCAGATCTATGCGGGCATTCTTTCATAAAATGATCCTGGTCACATATGAGACAAGCATATCGAAGTTTGCGTTTTTCGTCAGTCGGTTCAGTTGTATTGTTTTTCTCTTTTGAAGATTTTTTCTTTTTATTCTTACCTTTATTCTTACCACCATTTTTAGATTTGATCGTAAATGTCTCTACGACATGGATATCGGCGGAAGTTTCTAGGGAAGAATCTTCTTTGGGTGAATTGGGTAAAGTGATAATAGGAGAAGTAGCTTGGAAGACTTCTTCTTACTCTTACCAGTACTAACAGAACCAATTACACCATCAGTGGCATGAGAGCTAGAAGGAGTTGCAGTTAACTGACCAGGTCTTGGTAAATCGGGGATTTTATCATACAGAGTACCTGACTGAGTATAGACAAGGTCAAGGTACTGAGCTTGAGCAATAAATTTCTCTTCCGTAACAATGCCTCCTTTGGCCACATCTTCAGTAATTTTGGGCAATAATGATTTAATAAACCATTCAGCCAAAATTTGATCAGGAATAAAGACTTTCACTAAACGCCTTCTACGTCTCCATCCATGAAGGTGATCAGATATGTACTTAGATGTAGACTGTTTTAATGAAGTCAGCAATTATGTGCCATTGTCGTATCTGACATGCAGCTGAAAATGGGTTAAGAAAGAAGTAGTTAGCGCATTAAAATTATTAAAAGAGCCGCATGGTAACTCAATGTACCATTTGGCAGCTAGACCAGTGATAGTTCTCTGAAAAAGACGCAATCGAATTGAATCATCGACTAGTGAATTAGATGTGCACTAGAGGTGATAAGTCATAACGTGATTGGGTGGGTCCTCTCCTGACTTACCTTCAAATTTTGGAATATCACTAGGCAACTTGTTAGGCATCGACGACCAATATGGAGGATAAAAAATGGGATCGTTCATAAGGCACGACAGATCTGGTAAATCTAAAGTTTCTATGAATGGTAACCAATGACTAAGGTCTTGATAACATTGAGTGATCAAACTAGTGCCAAGAGGAGGATAGCTAGGATATCCTGGAATCGGATGTGCATTTGGAATCGTGAAACCTCCTGGGCAACCAGGATTAACTGGACCATACTGGGGTTGTTGAGGTATTTGATAAGTATACCCAGGGTATGGTTGATACTGATATGCTGGATTTTGTGTAGCTTGACCAATTTGATACTATCCCTAGTACGGTTGATAAGTAAATTGTGGTTGAATAGAGACAATCGTACTAGAACCAGCTTGTCCTATAGGCATATGGACCGTAGTCTGAATTGTAGGTCCTGACTGTGGTACAGAGGCTTGAGGAATTTGCACTAATGCAGGGATAGAAGAAACCAGAGCTATAGATACTCCAGAAATAGGTGTCATAGGTTGAACATAAGTTGCAGTAGCTGTAGCAGTTTGAGGCGGAGTCTGAGGCATACTAGGCCCGGGCTGCTGATCAGAACCAGGTGTAGGGATTTGAACAGTAGGCTGAACAGGTTGCTGGGTTGGACCAGAAACTAAAGGCTGTCTAGGTTTATTAGGTAACTGCACATTTGGTTGCATAGTCTGTTGCATTTGAGATGGATTCCAAACCATGTTCATTCTGGGGTATTGACCCGTAGAAGGTTGTGCATATGAAGGACCATAGCTTGATTGAATGTAGGGTTGATAATTAAGTGGTAAATTTCTAGTTCCTTGTAAAAATGATTGACCGGAAGGTGGTTGGAAACCTTGAGTTGGGTACTGACCTTGAGGTTGATAACCTTGAGGCATGTACTAAATCTGGGGTTGATAAGGACCCTGAGGAATGTACTGAGTCTGGGGTTGACCTTAGGGTATGTACTGTCCTTGAGGTTGATAACCTTGAGGTATGTACTGTCCTTGAGGTTGTTCTCTAGGTAAATAATATTGTCCTACAGTTTGTCCTGGTAAAAAATTACCTTGAGATTTCCCCCTAGGCGGTAACTGACTACCTTGAGGTTGCCCCTAGGTAGTAATTGACTACCTTGAGGTTTCCCCCTAGGCGGTAATTGACTACCTTGAGGTTGAGGATTTGGAATGTTACCAAACACCATAAATATTTTCTCTACGTTCAACGTTTCAGTTTTAGTTCCATTTGTACCAGATGATAACACTTGTTCAGTTGGTTGAGGAGTTGCTCCTGAGAAAGTACTAGAGAGTGACTGGTACCCCGAAGGAACAGAAGGACCACAGTATAAAAATGTTTCCGGATATTGGGAAAACATAGATGACTCACCCAACATATTTGATGAAGGATAATAACCTCTTGGTGTAGGATGAAAATGAATTCGGGGTGGTGAAAAAATAAGACCCGGGTTTTATAAAAAATCTGTCAACGATAAATACCAAGCGTCACTTCTAAAATGATTGTAGAATATAGACTCACGCTCCCTAAGATTCAAAGTCTGTTGGGTTTCGAGAAGAGTTACTTCTTCGTCTAGACCGACAAGTTCTTCAATGGAAATGAGGTCAGAAGGAATATTTTCAGTAATGATATGTCTTACCCTAGGTGAACCAGGATCACTAGAAGTTGGAGTAACAAAGCCTGAAGATGGTTCCAAAATAGCAGGTTCAGTGTTAGGTTCAGAAATTTTGGGTTCTTCAGCGAATTCAATGGAAGGAGAAATACTACCAGTAAGTTTGGAAACTAAAATTGGCTCTTGAATATGCTCTGTTGTTTGTAGTTGATAATCAGGATGAACAAATATAGATGACTCTCCTACTTTTGTTGATCTAATTCTACTGTCAGTAGGCGATACTAGATCTCACAGCCCTTCAAGTTGGCTTGGTGTATACTTAGGGGGCTTCCCCTGAAGTCTACGCGATTGTCTTGGTAATTCAGCCACGATTAAAAATTTTAATCACACACAATCAAAAGAAATTTCAATGAAAACTCCTAGAGTCACTAAGGAAACAAACAAATGAATCGCATGCCTAAAAATCTAGGAGATCAATCCACACACAAACAGTAACTTCCCACACTAAAAAAACTAGTTGGTGATGAAATCCAACTTCGTGGTATTTAATGTAGAAAGGGCGGTTGGAACAATTACCCCGACAACCTGCTTAATGAAACAGACCGGTGCAAGTTTCTCCACTTAAACCATCTCGAGTGAAGATAACCCTCCGGAGAGTCCAAGTGAGTCTAGTCGACGTCTGCTCTAGGTACAGTGGGATCTTTCCTCTAGCGTCACCTTAGGAAAAAACCGTAAGATTATGGTCATTATGGTTACCAACAGGAACTAATATACCTCAGGGAATAGTCTATGGTCCGACATACACGCAAGGGCAGAGTAAAAAAGCTCAATCCCCTTGAAGGCTCCTTGAAATAATCCAAGGTATACCGACAAGTGACCCTAGGCTCCTCGACAATGGTCTATTCGAAGTTTACCGTTGTTAATACGCGCATATCTTCTATCGTTCCCAATGAGATAGAATTGATTATCCCACTGGTTCAGATATGACCTCATGCTTGACTCCTTTAAAAGGAGCTTCCCAGAGCATACACGGGACTATTGGATTTTTTCCTACCGCAATATCAACTACTTTTTTGTTTTAACTGTCTTGGAGAGTTAATTACTCTCTACTCCAAGACACTAACCTAAGCTATATTGGTGAAAAGAGCCCTAGAAATATAAAAAGTTACTAGATTTATTTTAAATTAAGCGTTGATTTTAAGAGTTGTTTCTTAAGACAATAGGTATGAAATTGAAACTGATGACATGAATTGACCTGACTCAAAACATACTAAAAGTACATCTAATAATGAGAAACCATTCGTTTTCTTTCAATGAATTCTAGCTAAGGAAGAGTTGAGAAATGCAATCTTTGTAAAAACAAGTCTTTCCTTCAGAAAAGAATAAATGAAAGGAAATGTAATTTCAATGAGAACTCAAAATTATCTATGTTCAATAAGAAATCCCTTTTATTCATGATTGAAACTACAAACCAAGTTTTTCTTCAAAAGACACTACAATTTCTAAAAAGGAACTCAAAACTGAAAACACCAATATTGAGATCTAAAAATTCTAAGGCTAAATCTAAATCAAAACTTCAAATATTTTAAGGATGTATTACTTAGCTTATTATCTAACTAAGAAATTATTTTCTTGAATCATAAAGAACTCGAAAAAACATCCAATTTTCGTTTTTTAAGTGAAATTCCAAACTTATTAACAAAAGCTTTTAAAGATGTGCAAATGAGAAAACGAGATCTAAATCTCGTAAAACATTTCTACTATAATGTCAAACTTAGCAAGAAATCAAGGAAATACCAGTGATCTAAAGGTATACCAAGGTTTCTAATCTTTGAGCGGGATAAAGACAAAGCAAAAATTATTAAAACATGCAAATATTTCAGAAAATCAATCAAAACTACAAATGTTGAAATAAACTCTTAACCAAGGCTGTTTGACAAAAGATATAGGTCTGAGTAATCACTGAGAACCTAAAAAAAAATCCAAAAAAGAGGATTTTAAGAATTTTAAATTTTTTTGACAAGGTTCGCAGAATTCAATGCAAACTAGTGTGGTCTTGTACTGTGGGTACAGGAAAAGTGCGGAACTGCCCACACTGTATGTAAAGGAAAAGAGCTGACACAAGAAAATAAGAGAAAAAAAAAAATTCTCAAAGACTTCTCAGGGATTATATAGGGATAAACCACCCAAGCCGGTATAACTCAATCAAAATCAGGAAACATAAACTCAAAGTCAAAAAATCAAAGAAATCAAAGCTCAAAATCCTTCCCCAGTGGAGTCGCCATTTTGTTGGATGGATAAGTTGTTCTTGCGGACAAGACAGACCTCCCAAGTGTCCTATGGATAGCTAGCAAGAAACGGACAAACAATGATATCTTTCTCTAGATATATGGTGATTCATAATTAAATGCTACAAAGGTTTAACGATCCTACCTTTGATCCAACGCTTGTTTATAGTAGTAGTCCTCCAGTCACCCGAAAGAGCTGCCTTCAAAGATCTACAATCATTAACAAGAACACATCAAATATAACCTGCATAGAATATATTCATAAATCATATCTATTATGGTGATCAAGGAATCCATAAAATAAATTAATCAATTGATAGCTTATTGAGAAAAACAGATTTATTTGTATTAACTTAAACAAGGAAGAGCCTTACAACCGTGTCCGCCTTGATGTTGTACAGGTCTTCCTGGGGTCCAGAACAGGCGTTTCCTCTACTCTGACCAGCCTTGCACTCTTCCAACCGAGATAAATACAGGTATGTAATCTTTCCCATATGAAATCTCAGCTAAAAGGGTCTAAGTTTCAACAACACTTTGCCTCCAATAATAATAAAACTTCAACTCATCAATTGTAACTCTTTGAGGCTGCCCTATGCCTCTTTTTATAGTGGAAGAGATGAGGTTACAGCTCCATACAAGAAGGGATAGAATCCTCCTTCATAGGGATTAGTTCCTTACATCAAGGGGTTAGCTCCTTATTGGATGGGATGCATGAACATGAAAGGAGCGATCTTTCCACCGCAGGAATGTTTCTAGAAGCTTCCAAAAATGACTTAAATTGAGCTACTAGATTTTACTTGCACATTTTCTAATCTTTTACAGGCGTCCACACTTTTAATAAATAGAAAGTGCATTTGGCTACGCATTATTTATAGCCAACAGGTGCGGGACCGCAAGCAAAACTAGGAGAAAGTGCGGTACCAGAGTTTTAAGGTTTTTATGAGCTTTTCTCTTAGTTTCAAGGCTTGAATTTGGGAACTTTGATATTGTAGACTTCTAAGGGAGTACTTAAAATGTCACGGTGACAAATTTCAGTGTAACAGATGTATGAATGTTCGATTGACCACCTCAGTTAGACCATCTATTTACGAATGAAAGGTTGTACTCTTATTCAACTTGGTATCGATCAAGTCCCACAAACTTTACAAAAAAATCCCAACAAATAGAGAATATCGATCACTAACAATGGATGTGGGTGTTATAGCATCATTTCTCACCTTCATATGATTCATGATTGCTTTTATGGCTTTGGGCACCCATTCCTACAGACTTGGACAAAATTCACTAAAAAACAGTGTAAAAATCCCCATACGCGGTTATGCCCAGACTTTTCCGCGTGTATACGTGATTCCACATGTAATTTTCCGCGTATGCCATTAAAATCATTAAAAATATATATAAAAAATCCCTATTTTCGAGTTGGGTTGATGGTTACTCTGGTAGTTCAACCACCCCACCACGTGGCCAACTATTTCCAACTGTTGAAACTACTTTGAGGGAGTATAAAAGCCCCTCATGTGTATGGCCTAAGGGAGAGAGAAATTATTGATATTATACTCTGTTGGAATCCTCTATCCAAGTCTGAATTCCCGTGCCTCCTGCACTTCCCAGTTAATTATAGGAAACCCTTGTTTCTTGGAGATGCTCATCTCCCTATATGTCATCTCGTATGCACCAGTTCAGAAGGAATCTTAGCGAGGTAAGGGCGGGACGGATCCGGACGACGGTCTGCTCGAAGATCGTGGAAGGATTCAGGTGATATCTCCACTTGTTATTTCTGTACATGCTATTTATAATACAGAAGAGCCATCTTGTTCCCGAAATATACGTGTTAGTGTCCGCTTGCATATATGAGAATATTGTTATTTAAGCATTTATTATGGTTTATCTAATGTTTCATATGGATTTCACTAACATTTAGAGTAGATATATGCTGTACAACCAGTTCTTCGTGCTTGTTTCTTCTTGTATTTCAGGTTAATAAGGAAGAAGGGTTGCTGGGGGTTTGGACCCTACTTCAACCGTAGGACCTACGGGTAAGTTCCTCGATCTGCTCTATTTAGTTTTTCATGAACATGTATGGTTGTGTGAGTCCTTCTTGAGTAGCATGCCCTGCTCTGTGGAGGTTGTAACCCAACAAACCTCTAGGGTAATTTTCCCCGAAACAGAACTGGTGACTCCACTGGGGATCGCATTCTTGTGATTCCCTTGTTGGGTGGTTTCAGCTGTTTGATAGGTTTCCAACAGTTTTAACTTTTATTTCCAGTCCAGTTTACTCTTTCTCAGTTAGACTGAAGTCCTGGTTCCTTATCCAGGCTTGATCCTTTTTGTTTTTCATTATCTACCTTTATATACGTGGGTTTGTCTGCACACAGTCGCGTATACACGCATTTTTTGTTAAAGGGAGTCGCGTATACGCGAGTTTCCTTTAGCACAGTCGCGTATGCACGCTTGTTGCTAAACTGTGAAGTTGCGTATACCTAGGCAGATTTTGAAATTTTGGATTTCTTGACTTTTTAGTACTTTATGTCTGTGGAGACCTGTTCCTGCAGTGTCTTTGTACCCTCTGGATTGTGAAGAAAGTGGTCTTTGGTCTTTTCTCTCTCTTGTTTGATCGAAAACTAGTATTTTTGGCAAAGTGTTGTTTCTTGTGCTGGCATCTCTGGTTCGAGTACCAAGATCTCTTTCTGGGCATTCTTGGCTGTTCTGCTTTATCAGAACAGAGAGCTCCTGCTCATTTACTCTTTCCTATCTTTGTGTTTTTCTTTGCACTTCGATTTTTGCCCATTTCGTGGTTGGTTTTCTTGAGTTCAGTCGGCTAGGTCTTGTTGCAACTTTTGAAGAGTCTTTCTTGGTTCTTTGAAGTTTTTGTTTGCGGCAAGGTTGTACTATTCTTCTAGGCTGAGTGGCTGAGTTTTCTTGTCTTCTTTTGCTCATATTGATCTTGCTATGAGTTAGCCCTATAAGATTTGGAGCATTTTTGAATTTTTTGCTTGAAATTCAGTGTTGTTTGGCTTGGGGTTTTATAGTTTTGCTTTGTCTTTTCGAACTCTTCCTTTATAAAATTCAAAAGCTCAAAAAACATTTTGCTTTGTTGTTTGCTTTTGTTTTTGCATTTTTGTTTTCGTTTCTTTGTATCTTTTGAAGCTTTGTTGAGGTTTCTTGCCTTTGGATTTTGGCTTGATTTTGGAAAGGAGTTGTCATTGATTTCTTCCTCTTGTTTTTTAAGCGTTTTTGGTGTCTTCATATTAAGAGTTCTTGATTTTGGGAACTAGCTTTCTGGACAACCAAAAAGAGATAAAACTGAAGGACTTTTGGAAAATTTCGCTCTGCTTTAGGAGATTTTGCATCTTAGAATTTGCATGCTTGTAGTGATTTGCATCAGGTGCACTTAAACATTTAGTCATTTTCATAGTTTTTGTGAGTGTGAGTTTGTTATCTGAAAAGAAAAATACAATTTTTAATCTCGTAGAACCTGTGTAGAAGTTGCTTTTCATCGAAAGACAATAACTGCATTTTCATGTAGTTTGGTTTTTATTAATTTCTTTCTGCGTCAAAACACCATAAGTTTCATTTCCGCATCCCTTTGACTTAACATAACATCCAATTAAAATAAGCGATTTAATTTAAAATCAACTAGCAATTTTTCTAAGTGTCATACACCAAATAGCTAGGTTGTAGGGCCTTGCATTAGGTGAGTGGAGAGTTAACTCTCCAAGGCCGCTCAAACAAAACATAGAAGTTGATTAATTGAGCGAAATCCAACTCCGTTAGGTGGACCGGGAAAGCTCTCCTCCAGAGAGTCAAGACAAGAGAAGGAAGGCTGAGAAGAGGGATACCCCCTCTCTGATTAGCTGAATCTAACCTCAAGACCGTTCCGCCCGGCTTCTGACACGGATTGGTGCCCATAGTTGCCACTCCTAGGTTCCACACAGGTGACTGCGGGGGGGAATACCCATGGTACCTGAGGTAGACGTCACATCACTTTCAGCAGTACTTCTGGGGGGTGCCCTTGCGAAGCTTGGGTGCTTGAGCCGGCGAAGGCTGTCGTTAGGAGGTCGGTGTAACTGTTTCTGTTACCTTCGCTAGTAGGCCTGGGCCGTAATTATCCCAAACTACTTTCGGGAGGTCCTATACTTCGCTTTCCTATATTTTGGTGTCCGGTCCTCATCACCCAGAGCGGAAATACTTGAAGGATGTTTGCTTGATTGTATCTCAGGGATTTTCTTATAGTGAGTGCTCTTTGCTCCTAGCTTGCTTAGCTTTATATTTTTTGAGTCTAATTAAAATTTGTTAAAATGGCTGATCAAGTGCCTCGTTGATCGAGGAGAATACGGGGGTTGTCTCCCAAGAGTCCAGAGCCTTCTTCGAGAAGGCGTAGGAGTGATTTAGCAAGTGGTTACCAGCCTGTGATGTCTTACGCAGTGGAGAGAGATCCTCCACAAGGGTCTGAAGGTTTCATAGCTAATTTTGGTGTTGCTTCAGCTCACCTCACGAGTTTTATTTCCTCAGGAAGAAGATTTTCAAATTGAGGAATTACCTGAACCTCCTGTGTCAGGTCCATCTCCTCTTCCTCCTGATTATCCGTTCATTGTTCAATACATCGGACCTGAGTCAGAGAGACCGGAAGATCCTCCGTATTATTCATACCTTTTGATGACCACGACTGGGAACGTGGCTTCTGCTGTGAGTGCTGCAGGCATTCAGACTCCTGTTTCTGTTGAAGGAGGGGGCACTATTGCTTTATCTTCGATTGCTTCTAGTGCTGCTGTGTTTGGCTCTGGTTTCACCCAAGCACATGCTTCTCATTCTGGTCCCTTCTGTTTCGGAATGCCCACTAGTGGGATTCCCTCTTTTTCCTTTTCCACTGCTGCAGCTGGATCTACACCCATGTCTTCCATGGCTAGTGGATCAGCTTCTTTTCAGGGGTTTCCCTTTGGAACTGGGCACATTCCTAGTTCCAATCCTTCTTTAGGGTCCCTTCCGTTTACTTCTCAGACCCAGAGTTTCAATCCTTGGTCTGGAGGTCAGAATTCGACCACTTTTACAGGATGGAACCCTGTATTCACTACAGTGGGGGTAGGGAATCAGTTTTACGCTGGTCACCAAGGGAATACTTCTTTCCCTTTGTCGAGTGCTTATCAGACATTTTCTCCTCTTTCTAATGCTTGGAACCCCTATCAGGGGCTTTCCTCTTCATTTCATACTTCAGCGGGGGGAACTGGTCTGGGCTTTGGTAACTCTGCGTTGGGAGGAGGTTCTTCTCCTTTTTCTATGAGTCCTTTTTGGCAACCTGGTACTTCATCAAATCCAGGGTATTCTTTTCAGAATGTTGGGAATCCATCCCATCAAGGATGGAATCCTCAGGCTCCGCCTCGCTTACCTTTTCTGGCAACGTTAAACTTGCCAGATCTGTCGAAGTTGACTAATGATCTGATTCGTTATAGTCCGGGGTGGCCTCCGGTTCCCACCAAACTTCCTCCACACATTCCAAAGTTTGAAGGTAAGAATGGAGAAGATCTGGCTGACCACATCACCACTTTCCATTTATGGTGTTCTTCTAACTCCCTGATCGACGATTCAATTAGGTTGAGATTGTTTCAACGCACCCTAACTAGAAACGCTGCCAAATGGTATTTTGAGCTAATTGGGGGCAGTTTTGATACATTTGGAGAACTGGCTGTTACATTTCTGAACCATTTTCAGTTGCCTGTCCGTTATGATGCTGGGACTGAACTCCTAGCTAATTTTAAGCAGGACGATGCAACCCAAATTTCTGATCACATTCAGGAATGGAGGAGAAGGAAGAGGCTTATTAAAGCTCATATTCCAGGAGAATTCCTTTTGGAATGGTTTCTGAAATCCCTGCAGTCAGATATTTCAAAAGATGTATCCCTCTCTGGGGTATTTTCTGAGGAGCAGGCCATTTTTAGGGCCCAGCAGCTGGAACTGATCTATTCTCAGTCTGGGGTCCTCCATAAATATCCGCCCAATGCTCCTCGCTCCAAATTAGATTTATCTAAAACTAAGCCCGGTCTTCATGGTGACGGATTGATTGGATCGATCAATAGTGGTGCAGCCAGCTTGCTTACTCAACTGCAGCAGTTGTCCTTACAATCTGCTCCTTCTGGGTAGGCTGTGCCTGCTGAGTCATCGCCTTCCCAGTCTTTGTCCATAAATATTGTCCAAGCTTCTGATCCCAAAGGAAATCAACAATCCAAAGGGAAGAAGAAGGGACGAAATAATAAGAAAAAGGGCAAGAACGGGAAGGGTAATGCAAATAAAACCAACGAGCATGTTGGTGAGGGTCCAAAGGAGAAAACGAAAGTGAAGTTTCCATGCAAGCTGTGTGCTAGAGACCATCTTACACACCTTTGCCCTAAAATTCAAGATGCGCAGTGCCTGTTAGCCCAGCAGGGTTCTTCTAGTTCCCAGGTTGTGTTAACAAACCCTTTTCCCCAAGGGCAACAATTAGTTGTTGGTGCGAATAAAAATCCTGGGGCTTCCTCTGGGGGCACCCAGGAGGGGGAAATTCCATCGAACATTTTCATGATGAGTGCTCATGTGGATATTGCTACGAGATCACGTGATTATGGTGGAGAAGAGTCTTCGAAAGCTAAGGATATTCCTAATGCTACTAAGCCGCTTCACATTACCAAGCCTACTGTTGAGTCTATACCTCGGATGCCCAAAGCATCTTCTAAGTGATCAACGATTAATCCAAATTCTAGGGCTGCCCAGAACTACTCGATTGTGGAAGATCTGGTGTAGAGTCCTTGTGCTATGTCGGCTTTAGAGGTACTCCAGTCTTGTCCAGCTCAGCGCAGTGCTTTTCTCACTGCCATTGGGGCTATTGATCCAAAAAATTCTCTTCTGATTACTTTTGATATGACTAATTTTAAGAAGAGACTCCCCCATCACATGGATTTTGATATTAAATCATCGTACCGGAAGTGTAATATCTTTCGAACGGTTGTTGATGAGGGTGCTTCCACATGTGTGATTTCTCTCACATGTTGGAAGACAATTGGATCTCCCAAAGCTGTTCCATCTACCACTCTTATGACTGCGTTCGATGGTCATTCTCACAGACCCCATGGTATTGTCCCAGCTTTGCCTATCTGTGTTGGGGGCAAAACTGTCAATATAGAGGTTGAGGTAGTGGATGCAAGCTTGGACTACAACCTTCTGTTGGGGAGAAACTGGATTTATGAGATGGATGCCATTGCATCCTCATTATTTTGGATTATATGTTTCCCCCACGAAGGGAGGATTGTTACAGTGGATCAACTGGACTATCCTCTTGTAGACCCGAATGCGTCTATTGACTCATCTGTTCCTAAGTTGGATAATACTAAGGCGCCTATTGAGAATTTAGGAGTTGGAATGTATTCTTCCTTAATGGGTACTTTCGATATTCCTCCTCCTACGGTTCATATTAATGCAATTTCATCCTCCAAGGCTCCTCTTCGAAGAGAGTTCTTCAGAACTCATTATTTTTCGGACACTTGGACCTTACCTTCCCCTACAACCACATTAGCAGAAGGTCAAGTGGGTGGAATGGCATTTCCGATGTCTGCAGCTGAGATTTCTTATCAGTCTATTGTTGACTCTGAAGATTCCATCCCAGCTCCTCTGTCACCGGAAGAGTTGGATGGCGATGTGGCTCCGGCTTGGACACTTAGTTCTTCTTCGACCCAGGATTGCCTTGATACCACTCTTCCATCTGAAGAGGCCATCCTGGAAGCCATGACTGGTATAGATAGACCGTGGGATGATTTGCATCATCGGTCTTATTTTTTACCTGACTTGAGCGAAGTTGAAACGATTTTTCCAAGTCCTCCGTCTCCTGGTCCTGTTCACCCAGTCTTGAACCCTTTAGCACCAACACAGGTTTATGTTGAAGGGAACATGGCTGTGATTTCTCCTACTATCCTGGTGAACATTTCCAGGGATCCCAATATTATTGAGAATGTCTTCATCGGAGCTGAATGTTCCCATGAAGAGATTCAAATTTACACCGAACTCTTTAAAGAGTATAGGGATGTATTCGCTTGGTCTTATGAGGAAATGCCTGGTATAGATCCATCTATTTTCTAGCATGAGATCAAGACTTATGAAAACGCTAAGCCGGTGAGGCAAAAAATTCGTCCGGTCAATCCTAGGAAGGTAGCAGCTATCAAAGCTGAGGTTGAGAAGCTGCTTAAGGCAGGATTCATTTTCCCTGTTCCTTTGACTGAATGGGTTTCAAATCCCATTCCCGTAGATAAAAAGCAAGGAACGATTCGAGTTTGCATCGATTTCAGAGACCTAAATAAAGCATGTCCTAAAGATAATTACCCCACACCATTTATCGATCAAATCATTGAAGAGTGTGCTGGTAATGAGATTTTCTCCTTCATAGACGGTTTCTTCGGATATAATCAGATTACTATCCGTCCTGAAGATCAGCATAAGACTGCCTTTATTTATCCCTGGGGTACATTTGCATACAAGAAGATGCCTTTTGGTCTTAAAAATGCTGGGGCTACCTTTCAGTGGGCCATGTCATATTCCTTCCATGACATCAAAAATATTATCGAGGCGTACTTGGATGATTTAGCTGCTCATTCTCGAAAGAGGATGGATCATCCTACTCACCTCCGGCAAATATTTGAAAGATGTCGTTTCTATAAGATTAGATTGAATCCGAACAAGTGCGTTTTCGCGGTTACATCCGGCCGGTTATTGGGATTCATTGTGTCTAGGGAAGGGATTAGGGTAGATCCCTTCAAGGTTGAGGCAATACTTCGGTTTCCTCCCCCGTCCTCTATCCGTCAGCTTCAAAGTCTACAAGGAAAGTCTAATTTTCTTCGGATATTTATCGTAAATTATGCTGAAGTTACCAAGGGATTTATGAGATTGTTGAAGAAGGGAGTTCCATTTCTTTGGGATGACTACGCTCAACGCTCATTCGATGCTTTGAAGAAAGCATTGACCTTTGCTCCTTTATTGAGTCCAACTGATTATAGCAGGGATTTCCTTTTGTATCTGGCAGCAGCAGAATCTACTATTGGTATGGTTCTGGTTCAGGAGGATGATGCTCTTGCAGAGCATGTTATATACTACCTTAGTCGAGGCTTGGTAGGACCTAAACTCCGGTACACTCCGATAGAAAAGTTAGCTTTAGTAGCAGTTCATGCTATGCAGCGACTCCGGCATTACATTATTCTGCGAAAAACTTATGTTTTGGCAGCAGCCAATCCATTTTAGTTTGTCCTCAGTAGGCGAGTGATTGGGGGCAAATACAATAGATGGATTGTGATTTTTCAGGAATTTGATCTTGAGTTTATGTCTGCCAAGTCCAAGAAATCATTGGTTTTCACAGAATTGATCTCCGAGTTGCCCTGTGGAGAAGAGATGATCTATGATGAATCCTTTCCGGATGAACATTTGTTTCTTATCTCTTCACAGGATCCTTGGTATGGAGATATCATTGTGTATCTTCAAACTACAAAGTTTCCCTCTACTTTTTCGAAAGATGAGCGTCGTAAGCTGCGTCACTTGGCCAAGAATTATTTGATTATTGGTGATGCTTTATATCGTCGAGGGGTTGATTCAATCCTGAGACGCTGCTTAACTCTCGAAGAAGCTGAGGCTGTGCTGAATGATTCTCACAGTGGAGCTTGTGGGGGTCATTTATCTGGGCTTGCTACAGCCCAAAAGATCTTGCGTGCTGGGTACTTTTGGCCCTCGATTTTCAAGGATTGTATCGAATCGGTCAAAAAGTGTCATCCATGTCAAGTCTATACTCGAAAAATGCGCGCTCATCCAGCTCCGCTTTTTCCAGTCATTACTGTCGGTCCCTTTACAAAGTGGGGTATTGATTATACTACTTGTAACCTGCCTTCGGCTAAAGGTCACAAGTACATTATTGTAGTAGTAGACTACTTTACGAAGTGGGTCGAGGCTATGCCTACTTTTGGGAACGATGGTGAGACTGCAGCTCTTTTTCTTTTCAACTAGGTTATTGCTCGTTTTGGTATTCCTAGAGAGATTGTCACTGATCATGGCAGTCATTTTCAGAATAGTATGATGGCTGATTTGGCTCTCAAATTGGGTTTCTGGCAGGAGCATTCATCTCCGTATTATCCTCAAGCCAATGGGAAAGTGGAAGCCGTGAATAAATCCTTGAAGAAAATTCTTCAAAGGACAATTGATAAAGCTAGATCCAACTGGCATATTATGCTATATCCTGCACTTTGGGCATACAGGACGTCAGTGAAAAATGCAACTGGCTTTACTCCGTTTCAGCTAGTGCACGGGGTGAAATCTGTATTTCCTATTGAATGAGAGATTCCTTCTCTTAAGTTAGCTGTTGAACTTCTTCCTGACACTTCTAGTCTTGAAGAACGGCTCCTTCATCTGGAACATCTCAATGAGCAGCGTCGGGATGCCGCCACGATGAATGAAGCGCATAAAAACCGAGTTAAAGTTTAGTACGATAAGGTGGTCAAACCCAGGGTTTTTTCGGAAGGTGACCTTGTCTTGGTCTATGACCAAGAAAAAGATGCCCTGGGGGCAGGAAAGTTTAAGTCTATGTGGTATGGCCCCTTCATCGTTAAAAAAGTCCTTAAGAAAGGAGCATATACCTTGGTTGATTTTGAAGGGAACGAGTTGCCGGAGCCCCGAAATGGGCTCTATTTAAAGAAGTATTATGCCTAGGCTTTGGCCTGGCATGTTGCTTTTGTATATAGTAGTTTTGTTTTGTACATATCTGGTTGATTTTCGATCTTTGATGAGTTGGTGATGTTTTTGATCTGCTTTGGCAAGTTGTGTCGGATGTCATGAGTCATTTTGGTTTCGCCGATGGTGCTAGTAGACACACCCGGAACTTAGCTTCCGCGGCTTGGGTGCTTCATTATCCTTCCGGTCAGCTGTTAGTATCAAGAGGGGTCTGCATTGGTCCTGCTTCCAATAATATAGAAGAATACACTGCAGTTGTTTATCTACTCTCGGAGGCAATATCTTTGGGTGTTGATTCGTTGGTAGTTTTCTTGGACTCTCAGCTGGTGGTGTCGCAGTTGAACAATACTTATCGGGTTCGAGATCCATTTTTACTACGGTTGTTCTTGAGGGTACGTTTGTTACAAAGATCATTTCATTTTTTAACTTTCATTCATATTCCTCGAGCTGACAATTGGTTGGTAGACTCATTAGCTAATCAGGCACTGGATTGGCATATTAATCATTCCATAAAATAAAATTTAATCATAAAAAACATCATACATTTTGATACATTTATCACATCACATCAAACATTGATGTATATATATCATCAGAGTGTTCAAAAACTTTACAAAATTTGGATACATAAGGTCATACAAAATTTGGGCTTATGCCCGATCATGTTCAGACTAAAAAAAAATATACATTCATCTGATACATAATATCTATCTACTCCTGAGGTCCCTGCCCAGAAGTCGTGTTCCTATAGAACATGATCGCGGTGGCAACTCGGCGGAATAACCGTACCCAGTGTCGGGGCACTCCTACCACCCGTCTCTGGATGGCTTCCGGCAGATCTTCCACGGCAGCCATAGGTATTTGGCGGGTTAACCCCTCCAAGTTCCTCTGTATAGCCTGGAGGGTCCTGTCTGAATCCACTGTATCTGCTTCGCCCCTGCGACGCTTGTGGCGTGGGAAACCCTCAGGTCGAACTGGTCCAATATCTGTATCATGATCATGTTTACATTGTAAGTCATTATGAATCCAATCAAAAACATGTTTGTTTTTCATTTTTTCATACATATTTGAAAAAATCCAAAAAATTATATAAGTAAAAAAAAATTGCAAACTTACCGACTGTGCCCCATGCTGTGCCTGGTGGAAGAACAAGATCTGGATCTCCACGAAAGTCCATCCCGGCATAGGGATAGTCGTCCACAGCGATGATTTGTTCTCCCCACCAAAGGAAGAACTCATCATCCCAAGTCGTCCGGGGAACTTCACTTCCCCATAATCTCTTCATCATGTCAGCCCAGCGGGCAATTCTTGGGTCTCTCGGGCTGCTGATGGTAGAGATAACTCTGGGTCTCAATTCTGGTATCTTCTCAAAGAAGAATGTCATAAAAATTGTACCGTATCCAAAGTGTTTTGTCTTTGCTTGACGGATTGAGGTCAATTGTTGCTTCATGTTCAGTAAAAGGGCTGTGCACCGATCATATACATGAGTTAAGCATTCCACTGCTATGCTCATTTGCGTCCTGGATGCCTGGTGTAGGGAGGCAGATCCTGCCACTCTGCCAATGGTGAAAAGGAGGATTTTCATGTGCAAATCCCTTAAATATTTAATTGCAATTTGAGTTCCAACTTTCTTGGAACCCTCTACGCAGTACATGTGGACGTAATCTTCCACGGTTAGCCCTCCCAAGGGCTTCCCATGCAAGTCTACTGGTTCCCCCCTCCGGGAGAGTCCAGTGATAAAATATATGTCTTCCACTTCAATGCGTACAGGCATCTGATCTATCATAAAGTAGTCCTCTTCCGGTTCCCAATAATTCACGAGCATTTCTAGCAACCGGACATTGCTTTTCATATTCGGCATTTCGAAAAACTTGAGCAATCCGCAATTCCAAAGAATATTTAGCGATGCTCGGTCTCGCTTGACTTCTTGATCAATTGCACTCTGTTCATGCTCTCTCCATGAGATGGTCATCCTGTCAAAATTCAATAAATCCTTCATTAGCTACGCATTTTTTCATTTGGGCCTGCGCATATGCGACTTTATTTGTGCACAGTCGCGTGTATACGCGACTTTAGCGTTACCAACCCGCGTATGCGCAAACCCGTGATTTTTAGCAAGGGTTTCTATGGTGAAAATCACTAGATTTTAATTTATGAACGGACAAAATGATTTGCAAAGATGATTGATGAACTTACCTGACAAATTCGGTGCGATTTGACGGTTGGTTGCTCCTGATTTGACGAAAGAAGTTTTTTGCTCCAGAGCACTTTTTTCCAAATCAACAATGTAATAATGAACCAAATATGAGGTAATTTGTCTATTTATGGCCAAAAAGTTGAAAATTTTCGCAAAAATTTGTTATGCTTATTTTTTCAATCTATCTTAAGCTGCATAACCCGGATGCTTGGAAGTGCCCAGTTTGGTATGTTTTCAGGTACATTTTGACAAATTTGAGATTTTTCCCGGTTTTTTGATCCATGATTACTGACTCGTCACGGCAGGTATATGATCTTCACTGGCATATAGGTTAGGGAAATCACTTTCCACTGCATCTTGCATACTAGCCTCCATACTGATCACTTGCCATAGGGTCGATCCCATCAGGTCATGACTATTACACCCATTTCACTCGCTGATTATTTAATCATGACTTGATGGTAGAGCCTTCCTTTACATGGGCTTCTTAGTTAGTTCCTCGCCATCACTTGTTGCCCATGCCATGTTCTATGTAGGCTCGGGAGTCCTCTTTAGTCCCGCCATGACTTATGTGTTGAAGCTTCATTCTTCTTCTTCCTCACTATCATTTTTCTGGCTATTACCCTAGAGGCTCCCTGGTGTCGTTAAGTTGTATTACTGCATTGCATATTGGCTACTTGTTTATCCCGGCCTTTAGCCGGCTTCATTTGGACTCGATGTTTAAGCCAACTTTTGACCTTGACTTTCTGTACAAGTTAACCATTGCATGCACTTAGCTATCACGACTTGACACCTTTTTACCCATGGATGGAACGTTCCTCTGAGTATCACTTACCAGTTTTCTCCACCTTGCATTGAGCATAGGATTGTTCCAATCCCAGGAACTAGTGCATCTGATTTTTTGATACTTGTTCTATCCATTGTACCATAGCATTATTTTATTCTTTTTCAGGCTTATTATATGAAAAAGACAAAAAAATCAAATATAACAAAAAAGAGCGGGAACGGGATGTATCTTCGTTGTTTTGATGGCAGTACAGAGTCAGTTTGTCGCCCTTGAACAAAGCACATATACTTATATATATTTCCTTCATTTGGGATGGTTTTAGTTTTGACCTAGGTTCAGCTTTTACCATGTTTCACTTGTCAGTCCTCCCCCGGTTGGTTATCTCTTCCAATCATATGGAGAGTTTGTTCTGCCTCCTGCATAACAGACTTATACAGTGTCACTTTTTTACTGCCATGGTCATCATGAGTCGTGTTTTTGTTCAAGGGAAGTCTAACCAGAGTCGGCCATTCTGCGATGTCTCTTGACTCATTATTCAGTCGGCCTTCCCGGTCTTGTCAGTATCTTGTTCTATCACATCAGATGTTTTGGTCTTCTGCTCGTGCTGGTTTGAGAAGGTCCCCATTGACTTCTTGCTGGCGGGTTTGTCTCTCATCGACTACGACACATTGCTCTGAGAGTAAACCTAGAGCTGCACCCTGGCCCTATTTCCATCATTGATAGGTGACCTTGTGCTCAGCATTTGATCATCATTATGGGTCTTTGACTGAGTGGTTTCCCCTGTGTTCGACGTCAGCACACATTATCACACTTGGGATTCGTGTAGTACCTTGATTTCCATTTGACCCTATTGGTGGATTTCTCGCCTCTGTGTCAGCTTTCATTATTGGTTGGTTCAGAGGGTTTCTTCCGTGCGCTAGCTTCATCTTGTGCATGTCAGAAACGTACTTCGGTTTTGGTTCCGTCACTCTACTTTGTCCGATTCCTTCCAAATCTTGGCCTGCGGGTTACACTCGCGCTGGACTGATGTGGGATGCCTTAATGCCTTCCTTCCAGCAGATCTTTTCCCATCAACTCCGACTCATTGCTCTGGGAATAAGGTCTAGAGTCTTTTTGTCAGTACCTTAGGGTTTGCAGTCATCAGTGGCAGACTCTTCGCTATCGACAATGGGGATTCATCATTGCCTCCTGATTGGTAGATTCTTTCAAGTGTTCGACTTCAACTCATTCATTCGCACTTGTTAGATTGTACTGGGGCACCTTGATGCTCATTTTCATTATTGGTGGGTTGTCTCGCGTTGGTTAACGATATACATCATTGACCGGTAATCCAACGATTTCTCACATGGTCGACTTCAACTCATTTATTCCCATTGTGTAGAATTGTGCCATAGTGATCGGTGAAGACCTCGGGTTGCATTAGCATTTCTCAGTTCACTTTTGACAGTCCATTCAGTTTCTGCCAGTGATGTCGTCCACCCTTATATGTTGCAGTTCAGTACAACAGCATCTTATATGTTGGCTCTCGAGTTGCGTGATTGTACCATGAGATCTACCCTTTATGATTTGGTACTTGGAGATTCAGTTAATTATATACCAGGCATCCAGTTGCAGCATCCTTGATCAGCTTTCTATATGTGATACTTGGACATTGATTCAGACTTATATTTCCGGGCCATGCTCAGATGATTCATTGTGTACTTTCAGTTCAGCTATACTTGTATACATTTTGGATCTATTATATACTTTATATATGATGTATTTTTGACTGAGCATGGGTATGCCCGCCTCAGCATGAGTTGACTCTCTGTTTTCTTTCATTGGTTTTTTGGCAGGCTGAAATCTGGTGAAGTCCTCTCTTGTCCTTGCGAAGTTCTTTCTATGTGCATAATACATTTCCGCCATCATGTACCTCTCGACTTTCATATTAGGCACAGGTTATAGCATCATTTCTCACCTTCATATGATTCATGATTGCTTTTATGGCTTTGGGCACCCATTCCTACAGTACTGGACAAATTCATCAAAAAACAAAGGTGGAAAACTCCCATACGCTGCTATGCCCGTATTCTTTTCCGTGAGATACTGAAACCACATGTACTTTTCCGCGTATGCCATTAAAATCATTAAAAACATATAAAAACTTATTTTCGAAAGGTTGATGGTTTCTCGTAGTTCAACCACTCCATCACGTAGCCAACTATTTCCAATCGTTGAAACTACTAAGGAGTATAAAGCCTCATGTGTATGGCCTAAGGAGAGAGAAAATGACATGATGATACCTGTTGGAATCCCTCTATCCAAGTCTAAATTCCCATGCCTCCTGCACTTCCCAGTTCATTACAGGAAACCCTTGTTTCCTGGAGATGCTCATCCCTTTATATGTCATCTCGTATGCACTATTTTGGAAGGAATCTTAGCGAGGCAAGGGTGGGACGGATCCGGACAACGGTCTGCTCGAAGATCGTGGAAGGATTCAGGTGATCTCTCCACTTGTTATTTCTGTACATGCTATTTATAATACAGAAGAACCATCTTGTTCTCGAAATATACGTGTTAGTGTCTGCTTGCATATATGAGAATATTGTTATTTAAGCATTTATGGTTTATCTAATGTTTCATATGGATTTCACTAACATTTAGAGTAGATATATGCTGTACAACCAGTTCTTCGTGCTTGTTTCTTCTTTTCTTTCAGGTTAAGAAGGAAGAAGGGTTGCTGGGGGTTTGGACCCCGCGGGATCTGCTTCAATCGTAGGACCTACGGGTAAGTTCCTCGATTTTCTCTATTTAGTTTTTCATGAACATGTATGGTTGTGTGAGTCCTTCTTCAGTATCATGCCCTGCTCTGTGGAGGTTGTAACCCAACAAACCTCTAGGGTGATTTTCCCCGAAACAGTGGGAAAACCCAAATGAACCCAAACATGCTGAAAGAATAAGTGATTTGTTTGTTTAGCTGTGATTTTATTTTTACATGGAATTAATATACACATCTTTCTAAACCTATCCACAACTACATACAAATAATCATGACCTCCTTTTGACAATGGTCGCCCTCCTACAAAATTGATAGAAACACTCTCCCATGGATGTGAAGGTACATGAAATGGTGTGTACAATCATAACTTCCTATCGCTAGGATTACTAACTGCACCTAATGAACAACCTTTAATGAAACATGACACAATTTCAAGCATACAAGGCCAATAACAATACCTCTAAAGATGTGCCACTATTTTTCTTACACAAAAACGTCCAACAATAAGAGAAGTGTGGGCTTCCCTTATGAAAATCACTCTCTCCCCCTGTGGAATACAAATATTTCCCAAATGATACAAAAATATATTATGTACATGGTAATCCAATTCCTTTATTTGGTTGCCTTGACTCAAGCTTGCATACACATCTTGAAATTCATTATCACATCCATATTTCTCAACATAAATTTCATGCAAAAAAAAATTATTCTTGAGTAAAGTAGATGCACTAATAATAGGCCTAGAAAGCATATCAACAACCTTGTTGTAAATACCTTTCTTATACCTGATGACCAAGTGGAATTTTTGTAAACCCATCCATCGAAATTTCCTTGACTGCTACAACTTAGTTTGGGATTACAAGTATTGCAATGGTTGGTGATCGGTGTGTATGATGGTTTCCTTTCCCATCAAGTAGTGTTTCCACTTTTTCACACTTTGAACCAACACATAAAGCTCATTGTCATAAGTAGGATAGTTAATGAAATTTTATGAATGAAACAAAATTGTCTTACTTGTTGCATAAGGAATGCGACCATGGCATATTCTCTTGCATTAGTTTGAATCTCAAAGGGTTGTCTCAAGTCCAGTAATGATAGTACTGGGGTTGAACTGATATTCTCTTTCAAAGCATCAAATTATTTTTTCTTCTTGCCTCCCCACTGGAAGACCTTTTTCACACTAGTCAATGTATGCAAAGGAGTTTTGATAGAGGAGAAGTTAGCAATAAATTTCCTCCAATACTGGGTTGATCCCAAAAAACTTGTTACCTCAGTGACTGTCATGGGCATTGGCCAATTCATAAAGACCTAAACCTTAGAGGGGTATATCCTCAACTTGCCTCCTCCAACAATATGCCCCACGTACACCAAAGAAGTTTTACCAAACTCACATTTTTACATCTTCAAAAGCAATTTTTATTTCCTTAAGACATCAAGTACTTTTCTTACATGCATGACATGTTCATCAAGTGATTTACTGAAAATTAAGATATAATATAAGTAGATGATGACAAATTCATCAAGAAATGGACTTAAAACATCATTCATCAAATACATGAAGGTAGCAGGAGCGTTACATAAACCAAAATGCATAGCAAGCCATTCAAACAAACCTTGATTTGTTTTGAATGTTATATTCCAAATGTCACCTTCAACAATTATAATTTCATGGTAGCCACTCCTTAAGCAATAACCCTCACATAATTTGATGGTCGATTTTTGTATGTTTTGAAATAACCATCACATGAAATAATTCAATCCTTGTTTCTTCATTTGGAGTACTAGTGCAAAAATTTGATGAATTAGTGCTAGCAATGGAGTCTTTTCCCTTCATAACCATGGTTGTAATTTTAGTTTCATCACTCGAGCTGGATCCCAAATCTTGTTGAGTGGTTGCAACTTTTTTTTTGTTTTCCCTTGTTGTTGAATCTCTTGGGCCTCATTTCTGGATGAAGCTTCCAACTGTGGTCTTCATCGTAACATTATTTGGAACAATGTTTGCATGTCATTTTATCTCCTTCCTTTTTAATGGATGCATTTTTCTTTCCCTTTCCTTTGAAACCCTTTCCTTTCTCTCCACCCTTAAATGGCTTCTTTTTACCCTCTTCTGTAATATTTTCCCCTCTTGCCTCAAGGTGAGTGGTTTGCACAAACCTCATCTAGACTAGTGGGATTGAACATAAGGATAGTATGCCTTAGGTAGTTAAGTAAACCCCCTATATACTTCAACAATGTGTCTTGTGAATGAAAATCAACACCCAACATAAGATCTCTTTTTCTAAATTCTTGGGTGTAGTCTTGCACACTTTGACCTTTAAGTTGTCTAAAGTTTTGCCAATTCATGATGCCTTTTTGCATATATGCTAGAGGGTAAAATTGTATTTTAATTGCAGCAATGAAATTAGACCAAGAGAGTGATATATTACCATGTTTTTTAATCTCATACTATGCCTTGGCTTCCCACCATACTAGTGATGCACCCTCCAGTCTTAAGGAAGCTAGTTGAATCTTTGTATCATCATCTTGAAGGTTTTTAATTTTTCAGTAGACCTCCAACTGAAGAACCCAATTGTCAAGATTATCTGCATTAACTTCACCATTATACATAGGAAACTCAAATTTAATATCAATTTTTAACAAGGGTTGTTTACCAATTTCTTTTGAGGTAGGTTGAAGAGTATGAGTAAGGGTTGTAGTAGTGGAAGATGATGAAGATGAAGGTGAAGATTGTGGTGAGGATGATGGTGGAGTAGATGGTGGCTTATCACCATTTCCATTACCTCCTCCTCTTGGATAACCCTCTCGTCTTGGAGGCCTGGAGATTTCACCCTACAATCTTGTGTTCCTCTCTTCATAGAGGACCTTCACCATCTTTGTCATGTCAAAGAAAGCCTTCCTAAAAGACTTCGTAAAAGCCTACTCATCCAATAACATGTTATCATTTCCTCCTTCATGAGACATGATTACTGAAGCTTATACTACAATTGTAGGTGAATCTTGTGGTGGATATTGTGGTGATTGTGCCCTCATTCTCCTTGCTCCAACACTACAAGGAAAATACCCTCTAACGGATGTTTTTTAGGAACCCCTTATAAAAATAGCCCAGACATCCATTTGTAGAAGAGGTTACTAGAGGAGGTTGGCGGGTGGAGGTTTTTGTGGATGTTTTTCTTCCGGTGCGTTTATCATCATAAACCGCACCGGTGTGTCCAACTAGAGAAAGCACTGGTGCGCATAAAACATTGGCACACCGAGACACCGTGCACTCGGTACAAACCCGCCCGGTGCCTCTCATTATTGTAGCGCACCAGTGCTTTACAAATATTTCACACCAGTGCCTCCTAAAACCCTGCGCCAAAACTGAAACAACCCGGTGCGCCCGTAAAACCCATGCACGAGAACATGGTTAAATAAAAAAAAATTAAGGCAAAAAATCTGCATTTTTCACTTTCAATGCTCCAAAGCTCTCAAGCACGAGTACAAATTTACCTTTTGTGAGGCACCCTGCCATCGGTGCTCCTATTGCACACATTTCTAATGTCCATTGACCACCATCTCCATTTCGAATTTTGCATAATGGTGGGAAAATTTAGTTTTGCAAATTCTACAACCAATATGCCTCCTCGATGGAAAAATTTATAGGTCTTTCCTTGTTTTTCCATACTTAAACCTTTTAGCGGATTAGTTTTCTATAATAGCTTAAAATTCACCTTATTAAAGAAAAAAATTCCTGCGCAGTGTGCTCGAGCCGTTCGACTTGCATCGGTTCGCGGTGTTGCCTATAAATTTACAAGCCACACCGCGACTGGTGCTAACTTTATCTGCACCAGTTTCAGGGCGGTACTGAAATGGCGCATCGTGTTTTTTTAAGATTTAAAAAAAGTGTTGTGCGGTCGATTACCTGGCCGCACCGTTGATCATGTCAAATTATGGGAGTGCAGGGCGTTGACAGAAATATTCGTCCCAGGGAGGGTAATTTTGTTAGTGCACCTCCCACCTGAACTTGACATAGTAAATGGTGCGGTCATGTAAACGACCGCATTGTTGACTATGTAGTGATGTTAGGAGGGAGGTGTGCTTCCTAAACTATATGCCCCAGGGCGTATAGTTTGGTCAGTGCACTGCCCTCCCGAAACTGGTACATACTCAACGATGTGGTATTTTATACCACGAAACCATTGACCTTGTAACAATGCCAAGAGGGCGGTGCACTGAAAATTTTAAGGTGCACCGCCTCTAGTGCAATGAAAAATTTCAAGTGCACTGCCTCTGGTGCGTGACAAAAAAATATGCACCGTTACCGGTGCATGCTTGTTTTTTGTGGCACACCGACTGTTTTTTTTTTGTTTTTTCAAAAAAATTATATATGTATATTCCTAAATACATGTCTCATTTAATAAATTTTTTTTATTTAATATATCAATCATTAAACGATGTGAAAGGAGTGAAGAGAGGGAACAAAAAAAACAATAGGTGGACCAGTATAACATGGTTCGCCTGTGGGAGGCACAAGAGAGGGAGAGAGATATGTACCCTCACCCCATTACAGCAGCCACCCAGGGGATCCTAAGGTAGATAGGCCTCCTCAAGTTCTATGAGGAGGCTACATCCCTAAAGGGCCATGGTGTTTTTTTGAGACATCTTATCTGCAGGTGGAATGCCCACCTACAGGCTTTTCGGGTTGGTCCTAACCAGTGGTATGTGTCCACTGAGGAGGAAATCTATTTCATTACTAGCCTATCGAGGAAAGGGGTGGATTTTCCCTCGTTCCCAGGGGTCCCTGTTAGCTATGCAACAAGGAGTCAGTTGGTGTACTCCTAGAGATACATTAGTGCAAATATATTGTCTCCTTCATATTTTCAGGTCTCCGCAGGTCAGTTACGTATTGCTTCATTTGGTGGAGAGGAAGTGAGGTGTGTCTCACTATTAATTGTGACCATTGCACACCATACCAATGATGGTAAATGCATTAATTTCTCGCTTCTATTTTATGTTGATTCTTTATTATAGGAGCCACAACTTGTTCTATACAACTTTAGATAGATGTCGTGCTTAGGCATAAGGGAGAGTGAACTTCCCTTTTGCTTTAGAGCTATTTTGTTTATTTTTTGAGAGGTTTCTAGAGACAAGGCCTAATTTTGTTCAGTAGCCTTGTAGGCAGATGTTGCATGTACGGATGCAGATGTGGGGACAGATGATGCCCAAGAGGGGTGAGTCAGAGTTTTCTGTGAGGATATCACATGATGCACTAGAGTTTCTAGCTAGTGTTGATGAGCATCCCTTCGTTCTGGTCCCCTATCCGTATGCTGGTTTATATTGGCGAGGGTGTGCCAACATACTCTTCACAAATGATGAGTTGCTGGATGATAGAGGTAATATTACTGTTTTACTTAAATTTATTCTAACATGTTCTTTAACTTGTTTTTATTAAATTGTTTAATGAAATTGTCTAATTATTGCTGTGTACTTATATATATTTTGCTGACATTGTGTCATTTGATGGCCATGATATGTCACCACCACCAAATGATCTAGGTGTAGATCCTAATGATGATCAAGATATGGAATATGTCGAGGATCAGGCTGGTGCAGACAGACCTAGTCCTCATGGTGTGCCGGCACCACCTTTTTCTAGGCATAGGCCTGATAATAGATTAAGGATGGAGTTGGGTTACCAAATCTGTGCAATTTTTGTGGAGTTGGGAGTTAGGCCCACCACTATGAGAGAGATACAAGCCGATGCTAGGTTGGTACAGATGTGGAGAGGCATGCCACATGAAATTTTCACCCTGATGCGGCATGTCGTAGGAGCTACGAGCTTAGTTACGCAGTTGAGGAGGGCCCTTCGACGTAGGCATGGTCGAGACACAACACGTTGACAGTCGAGCAATGATGCATCTTCTGATGATCATGATCATAGGAGTGATCATCGTTCACCTCGCGTCCCAAATGAGAAGCTTGCAACATCAACCAGCAGTCGTGATGGAGAGTAGGCTGGACCATTTACGCCTACACCATCCAGCAATACTCATGATCATGAGCAGGCTGGACCATCAACCATGTCAAGTCATCATGAGCCACCAAAAATTGATCCTAATCAGCATGAAGCACCACCAGATCAACAAGCACGTGATGATTGGCATCTATCTGAGCTTGTCAAGGCTGCGCCATTGACTAAGAAGGCCTCAACTAGTACTACTATTGATGATGTACCACTAGCGCCTGGTATTTGAAATTTATATTACAATTGTATATTTTTGACATTATATATATATGGTCCATGTATTTTATGTTCATGTTGTAATTTTACTTAATTTACATGTTGGTGATCATCGTGATGTGTATATTGTTAGGTCATGTTAGATATGTTCATTTAATGTGCAACTTGCAAATAGATGTGTATGTGATAGCAGTTATTTGACATGAGATGTATATTTGATGTTTGTGTTGTGATGATGTTATACAATGCTAATTGTGTTTTGTTAGATGATCATGATCACGATGATTAGATGGTGTTAGCGAATTTGAATGTGTTTTTTAGTCGAATATGATGTTTTTACAATGATTATCATGATCGTAATGTTTATTTAATTTAATATTAAATCATGATATTTATTAAATATTATGTCGTGATTGTAATTGAAATTTTAAATTTTAATTGTATGTAAAATTGTAAAATTATAATTGTAATTTTAATTGTAATTGTATTTGTAATTGTAATTGTAATATTTAATTTATTGTGAAATGATTGCAATTTTAATTTTAATTGTAATTGTATGCATAATATTTGTAAAATTTTAATTGTATTAATGTGAAATGATTGTAATTGTAATTTTAATTGTAATTGTATGTGAAATTGTAAAATTGTAATTGTAATTTTAATTTTACGTGAAATTGTAAAATTGTAATTGTAATTCTAATTGTATGTAAAATATTTGAAAAATTTTAATTGTATTACTGCGAAATTATTGTAATTATTAAATTGTAATTGTAATTGTATGTAAAATTCTAAAATTGTAATTGTAATTGTAATTGTATATAAAATATATGTAAATTATTTGTAAAAGTTTAATTGTATTAAGGTGAAATTTTTAATAATATTAATGTGAAATGATTTTATTAAAAATTTTAAATTTGTAAAATTGTAAATAATTGTAAAATAATAAATCTAGAATAATATGAATTTTTGTAACATAATAAAGTTTAGAAAATAATGCAAATAAATTCATGTACTTTAGAATTATCATTATTTTATTATGATCTTACATATCAAAAAAAAAAAAAAAAACTTTATATAGTACGCCATTTTTTTTGAGATAAACATAATTGCAAATTATCACGTGAAATATTGATTTTAACATTAACATAATGCAAATCACCAATGAATTCAAAATACATATTATAATGTTTCAAAAAAAAGAGTCTTATAAGTTATAATGTAATTAAGACCTCTTATTTATAAAAACCCATCTTAAAAAATATAAATATTGATGAAATAACACATGTACCATATCACTCTCAGTTCTCATGATCACCCTCATTATCTTCCAGCTCGCATGTCATGATAACACTATTGTTCTAAAAAATATGTTTTGATCTAGGGTTATGTCTCAATATGAACCACCAATCCCTATCCAACACATCTGGGTAAAAAAAACACCCAGTTGCAGTGTTTGGGGAAAACATAGGGCTCCTTATATTCATCCCACATCTGTCTAGAGTTGATACATATTAGCACACTATCACGATCTTCCTTTACATTATTCCGATCAAATGTGTCCCACCACTTGCACCTAAAAATAACACATTGGAAAGAAGAGAAATCCACTTCAATGATCTCTTGTATCTTCCTGACGTAACCTAACATCCCTCGTACTAGGTTTTGATCACGGTGGCTAGATCGACTAGATTGATTGAACTCAACTTCCACTCCATAGTCTTGTGTCATGTGTCCATCATTGGCATTTTCTATGTGAAAATGTTGTCTGTATGCCCACATAGATGGGAACAAATGCACCTTTAAAAAAAAGTTAAAAAATCATACTATCATGTGTCTTATAATAACCCAACAGTTAAAATATGAAATATAAATGTATTTAAATTTTAAAGGTGCATTATTAAGTTTCAAATGTACATATAAATTAAATAGATTATTATCGAGTTGGTGCACCCATTCCCTACGTTTAGCGCATAGTATTCAACACGCGGGTAATGAACAGTTGCACCGTATTTCTCTCTGACTTGGTCAACAACCCAACTATTGGGGCATATTTTTGGCATATTTTATTTTAAATAATCGCAATAAGGCACACTTATACCATTCAACCGTCGGAATTCTTTCCTGTCACTATCCCATTTAATCCTCTTTTGTTCGTATAATGCGACTCATGATTGTGTCGCTTCGGAATTGTAAAGAACATATTTATTGATTGCTTCAATTTCTACATTTGCTGATGAAATCAAACCAACATTATATAGTACATAAATATCAAAATATACATTATATCGAAGTTCAAGATGAATATTTACTTTGTGTAAATTTGAAAAATTATAAGTTTCTTACTCTTTATTAAGCGCTTTTTCCATTCGTTTGGAGCAACTCCCCTTCTCTTTTGTCTTCATCCCTTTCATCGTTCCAAATCACCACACCTAGTATGTTGTTGATATGCTTGATCTACTCACTGGAATAATAGAAATACTCATACGATATGTACCCCTCTGCCATAGACCCCTCAAGTTTTGCCCTTTGTTGAACAAAACCTTTCAATTTCTTCCCTCTCTAAGAAGAACATCCAATGACAAGAAACCACCCCAACTAATTCAACCTCATCTACTAGGTGGATTAGAAGATGAACCTACAAGTCAATGAAACTCGTCGGCAGTTCCTTCTCAAACATACAAACAATCTCAACTATCTCTTGACACCACCATGGAATGCTAGTCACATGAATCTCCTTTTACGTGATCCAACGTACAAATGCAAATAATTTAGATATGGCATGTCCTAGGTCTTGAGGGAATTCATGTTTCACACACCCACGCATGAAAAAAGGATAATGACACTGCAAAGTTATAAACATGTGCAATAATATAAAAAATTAGTTATGTTTTATGATCCTCACATGAGATAAAATTTATTAATATAAAAAATAATAAAATCATGCTTTTGAAATTATACGTACTCTTAGAAGATTCAAATGGTCATGCAATTTCTACCTCAAAAAATGGTCATCCATGGTGAAGCACTGCCGTAGTGAAGACTCGTATGAAGATGGTACTCTCACACACATTATAACTTCCTTTACCAAATAAATATCATCTTTTTAAAAAATCCATGGGACATCACCTTCTTTGAAATACCATGAATTAGAGGGACCAACACCTGCCTCTGATCCTGTACTTTCTAATCATCGTGGCCAATGTTTATTTTTAGTTTTTGAAGTAATAAGATCTTTCCTAACAACCAATGTGTCACTTTGTTTCGACGATATGTGCCTCCATAAAGAAGATGAAACATTTTTAAATATATGCATGGGATCTAATAAGTTGGTAATCTTAAGATGCTCCTAGTATTGGAGGTTATAAAACATATATTTACTTTTCATCCCAATGGGAAATTTCTCAACATAGGTGTTGAAGAATTCTGCATCATCGAAAATAGGCTCCCCATTTAAATCGAATATTTCTATGAACTCCTTCTCCTTCTCTCTCTCATATTCTCTAAGCCATTTAGCTGATGTCTTTATTGGAGGCCTTTGGGTTCTCTCTCATTTACCATTGAAAGCAGATACTGCTCTTCTGTAAGGGTGTTCTTCTGGGAGGAATACCCTGCAGCAGTCATACACTGGCTTTCGTAGGTCGTTGGACCATCTAGATTTTAGAGAAGGTCCACAACATTTACATCCAAAATACCCTTTTGTTACAAGACTTGCGAGATTATTGTATACAATTTTTATGCATGGAATGTTAAAGAATATCATGAAGATTAGGACAATTACAATGAATTAAATAACTAATATGCGAAACAATATTGTTATGTATATAAAAAAATCAATAAACATGTAATTTACTAGAGAAAAATCCTAAGCTTGGATAATAATGTATTATGTAAGCACATATGCCGTACAACGTAAAAATCCTCTCTGCTACAATGGGTCTTGATATATCATATACATTTATCCCATCCCATAATTCCTTCAATTCATCTACCAATGGTTGTAAGTAGACATCCATATTATTCACTTGTCTTCTACCAGGGACTATGAGAGCCAACATAAGATGTTCATTCTTCATTGACAACCATGGGGAGATATTTTTATTGATCACTACTACAGGCAAAATAGAATAGTTGGTGTTTCGGAGGGAATATGGGTTGACGCCATCAATGGCTATGCTGAGTCGTAGACTTCGTACTTCATCCTTGAATTTTTCAGGCCATGTATCCTCTATATGCTTCATGGCTATTGAATCAGTTGGGATTCACATAACTCCCAAATCACTTCTTTCTGAGGCATGCCATCCCTGAAACATAGCTAATTATTTACAACGAAATAACCCTTGAATCCTTGGGATTATAGGCATGTGCCTCAATATCTTAAAAGGAGGACCACGTGATTTACCCTTATTTTTTTATTTATCATGTCATGCCCACATTTTGGACATATCGTTTTGTCTACATATTCTCCTATATATAGAATACACTCTTTTGGAGATGCAGGATATGATATGTACTCAACACCCAACATTTTCAACAATTTCTTTGCCTCTTCGCAGCTACCAGGAAAGACATTATCACTCGGAAGAATCTTATATTTTAATAACCTATAGTTGGTGATCATGGAAAATATTAAATGTACATTAATGTCGATATAATTATTAACGCTCATAAAATTGACTATTTGTAATGTTTATTGTGTGATTATATTTCTCAAATTTATATAAGGGAGGACTTTATGGTAACTTACCTCAAAAATTCCAAGAAACATTCATTTGACAAGCCAAAATTTGCTTTCAAGTTGTACGGTAACATCATTTTCCCCAACTAGGTATACTTTGCCTAACCGCTAGGTCCAAAGATAGGGGTGGTGGAAGAAAATTTAAGGCTTTCGAAAAAGGTGTTAGCGATATGAGAATCATCCCCTAGTTGATCATAATTTTGGAATGCATCTAACATCATTGTCTCCATGGCAATCATATCCCTTAAGTAATCATCCATACCAACCTCTATTTGATTGCCTCCATTGTCAGCTTGTGAAGAACTACTATTGTTATAGTCATTCCTAATTGGTGAATTTGAACGTAGTGGGAATTGAATCAGTGGTTGATTCAACCATTCTTGGTATCGTTCCTCTCCAGTTTTTTCTCTTAATTGAGCCTTATCTCGACTTGACATTGTCGTGGGGTGCAACGGAAGATGGTAGGTAGGTCACTCATCATCACTAGAATCCTAATAATTTCAAAAAATATATTTGAACATGATTAGTACAAAATCTATGATATCAATTAGTAAGAACATTGAAAATGCATGATTAATTTGTTTGACGTTGAAATAATTACATTAATATACCAAACAATTATTATTACCATCATTTTCCCAAGATTGTGGCTAGAAGATGCAATATTATTACAATTGGCAGGGTGAAGCAACTGTCCATTTTCATCTACCAAATGCATCTTGCGGTATGCTGCTCCTGATAAGGGCTTCTGACGTTTTGGAGCTGTTTGAATATTTTGTGCATCTGAACTCGATTCTAAATATGCATGAACCTACAAATTTTTATACATTATAAATTTTATTGAGCTGATTGACATGGATAAAAAAACATAAATTCAATTAGATAATGAAAATATAAATAAAATTCGAAGTAAATATTACATCTCGAGATGGATAGGGAGAACTCTGCAATGGACTTTGGGAAATATTATGGAACAAACTGGATTTTTAAGAACTTTCCATTTGATATAATTATGATATTTTCTCCCTACATTTGAGAAAAATCAACAATAAATTCTAGTGAACACACAAAAAAGTAATTTCGGTGCCTTAAAAATGGACTTATTGTTATCAGTACGTTTTAGTTACGGTGCACCAGTGTTGTGTTATTAATTGACGCATCGGTGTAGTGTTATTAATTGATGTATCGGTGATGAAAAGCTGCAAATAGAAAAAGCGCAACTTAATTTTTTTTAAGTGAAAAAAAAAGCTGTAAATTGAAAAATGGGCAAAAAAATATTTTCAAAAATATAATTTCATAAAACAATTCCTTAAATACTAAACACTTTTCATTGTTTCACTATTTTTGCAAAAAATTTCAGCCAGATATTTGCATGAGACATACCTGGAGCAAGAGAGCATGAGAGCATTGTGTAGCAACGAAATACTTTCGAACATAACTATTAAGACAATCATAATTCCAAACCTTCTGTGATTCAAACCCTGTAGGATAGAATTTCAAACCATCTCATGATTAAAATTTATTGTTTTTTTTACATTTTCTGCATTATTTTTTACGCAGTAAGTAAAAAAATTTAATTTTCTGTTCATTTTCAGAAGAAAAAAAAAACAAAAAAATCCATTTTACCCTAAACCCTTCATTCTTTTTGTTTCTTCCCTTGCTTCTTCTTGTTTCTGTGATTTCAAAATTAGGGCTTTTCATTTTATATTTATAGGGTTTGTATTGATATATATATAGGCCTATGACACCAAAACCATGGGACGACTTGCATAGTCGGATCCCAATCCATGTCGGCCCTTGCGTGAATTTAAAAAAAAATGAATTTTTTTAATCAATGTGCCTTGTGTAACCTAGCGCATCGGTGCGCTGGATTATCACAACACATCGTGCATATATTGTTTGATAAAAAAATTAAAAACAATATTTTTTAATACGTGCGCCATATGTAAAATAGGGCACCGGTGTGCTATTTCATTATATCGCATCGTGCACGTACTGTTTGGAAAAAACAAATTTTTATTTTGTGTTAATCGGTGCGCCATGTAACATATAATGCACCGTTTCTCCTTCTTGACAGAGAGCACCATATGGTGGTCCCCTATTTGCACGAGGAGTTTATAAGAATAGGCCGCACCGCCCCCTCCACGACACCATATGCTACAAAAAATAACACTAGACGAATTTTTATTATTTTGTTTGTGTTAATCGGTGCGGTGGTTAACATATAATGCACTGGTGCTCCTTGTTGACATAGAACACCGTACGATGTTTTATACTATTTTGGCAATGTGTTTTTAAGAACACGACGCACCGACATCAGTGCGTACAACATGAAAAGCGCACTGGTTTCTTGATATTTATTTTTTTACCTGAAAAGTTGATGATTTATTTATAAAATATATTAATGAATGATATGGTATAGGTTTCATATTGATAAAGAAATGGTTGATAAGAGATCAGGTAACAAAAATACTGATAACACATCAAGAAAAGAAAAAAAATCAAGTTCTTTGTAAATTATTTACAAAAAATATTATTTTTTAACTATATGTAAGTTTAACTAATATGTATTTTTTACTACGTATCATGCAGAGCCACAAAATGATGAAGCTCGATAAGATTATTTCAGATCTAGGACTAGAAAAGTGTAAAAGCTTGATGGAAAAATTGCATAAGGATGAATGAGGTGAATGAAAAAATACTATCGATCCAATATGAGTTTCTTTTTTTAATTTTCATTAATAATTTACTTAAAATTATTAGATAACATGTTTCATACAATATATTAATTCACACATGATTAATGTACTTTAGGGACCAACAACTCATAAAATGAATATTGTTCTAAGAAAAGAAAAAAAATAGAACATGTAAAAGAAAATGAATTACTCCTTAGCTCATCTGGAGTGGTGTTGGAGGTTAATGAAAGGGGCCAAAACTTTTACAAAAGTTTGAGGGATCTAATGGAACAAATGTATAGATGTTATTTCCACTTAAAATACAAAAATCAATCCAATGATTCCAAGAACCAAATTTTATCTAAACTACAGGAAGAGTTTCTAGAGAATTGATCAATGAGACATGTCAGAATTTTAATAGAAAAAACGCACAAAAAAAAAAGAGGAATGAAAAATTAATATTCCTTTAAATGTTTTTTTTCGGATTATTTATAAATATATCATTTATAAATATCACTTTTTCCATATTTACTTTTCATATATCAATATAAAAAATAAATAGTTTATTATCATGTTACATTTTCAGGAAGATTATGAAAATCTCAAAATATGAACGAACTGATATCAGAAATATGCCAGTAAGAATGTCCAAAAAGGTGTATAAGGAGATGATTAAAGAAATGGACAAAATTTCATCACAGGAGGATCCATCTCAACAACAACGTGCTTCAAATGTAATATGAAATCATTGAATTTTTTGATCATTAGGTACAATAAATAAATAGTTTAGCATTAAATATTAATTTTCAAGTATTTACTTGCAGAAAAGAAAAGAAAATGGAACCCATTCAGCACATAAATCAGGACGACAAGGAAGAAACAGGTTGATATCTAAGTTGTGAGTAATTGTTACTTCCTTATAAAAACTTAACTAGATTTCATTTTTGTATATTTTAAGTAGTTTTACAACAATCATCATTGAATGTCTTCAAACAAGTGCTAACATATAAAGAAGAACCATCAGAAGAATTGATTGACATTGGGTTAAATATGAGTTGTGAGTATATGTTGGCATATCAGAAATTAATTGTGGAATTCGTAAGCATCTATCGATCTTGTTTTACTTAGCTCCGTCTATAATTAATAGAACAAAAAAAACTTTTATATTAAATATATGATTTGTTATGGGGTATAAAACTTGTAGGAAACAAAGTATGGAATTGCACCAACAGATGAAATCTTGAAAGATGGCATGAAATTAGGTTTTGAAAGAATGTGTATAGTTCATGAGTCAATTGTTGCTATGGTACGTCATTTCTTTTCGATTTACATTGATGTATATTATTTAATATTGCAATTTTCATTATTCTCACCAATGTATATACACTCATTACAGTTTATTTTTATGTTTGTATATGGAAGGTGAAGAAGAAGAAAACAATCAAGACCGTGAACAAAACATTCCTAAAAATAACCCAAGTCATGGAAGTATCTCGAGCAGTGACAAAAATTCAAGCGAAGAATGATGATCATTATGTTTGGATATCAAAACAAGGCGTTGTATTTTTTGAAATATTTGTCTGTGAAATCATACATTTTGTTTAATGTAATGGACATATTGTCCCAATTGAAAGACAAAGGGATACTAATAACTGTCCCATTTTGTATGACAAAGACTGTCTTATTCATATATATATATAATAATAATAATAATAATTTTTTTTTTGATTTATTCTATTGCATTCTCCATTTTCGTTGTGAAATAGAACACCACTAATTAAATTTATGGATGATTAAATATTATAATGAAGAGATGTGAAATATGAAGATATGATATTACAAATTAATCCGAACATCACGTTCAAATGCACTAATAAAAATTTAATTGATATGAATATTGTTATAAGATATGTGTCGTCTTTTGATGAATAATGAATTTTAAAAAATCACAATAATTATGATATGATATAAAAAATTAATCCAAACATCATATTCAAATGCATTAATAAAAAATTAATTAATATGAATACTGCTGTAAGATATGTGTTGACTTTTCATGAATAATGAATTTTTAAAAATCACAATAATTTCACTGTCACAGGTCGATGTTTCTAAAAAATACAAAATGAACATCAATGTGTGTCAGTTACTGTACATCGATGCATTTTTATGATACAACACACCGATATGTTTCTACAACATATGGGCACCGTACAAATACCAATACCAATTATAACTCTCGGTGCATTTGTGCGATACTACGCACCGGTGCATTTATGTGAGACTACTCACCGGTGTGTTTGTACGACCTATGGGAATCGCACAAATACCAATACGAATTAGAAAAATCAGTGCATTTGTGTGATACTGCGCACTGGTGCGTTTATGTGAGACTACTCACTGATGCGTTTGTACGACCTATGGGCACCGCACAAATACCAATACGAATTAGAACAATCGGTGCATTTGTGTGATCCTACGCACCAGTGCATTTATATAATACTATGAATTGGTGCATTGATATGACCTATCGGCATATCATAAATCTTAATACCAATTATAACGGCCCGGTGTGTTGTATCACCTACAGTGCACCTGGTGCAGTTTTATACCTTTACAGCTCAGTGCATGCACCTTCGACCGTCCTGGGCCGACCCTCTAAATGACACACACCAGTGCATTGATTCCTGAGTAGTGCACCAATGAAAAAAAACATCCGTAATAACCTCCAGCCACCCAGTTTTTTTAGTTGTGCTGAAATTCTGAAAGAAGCTCCACCAAAACCTCCGTTACCGAAAACGGATGTTGTAGAATTCTGGTTTTTGACAATTTTGGCCAATTTTATAACACTAAAACCCTACTTTATAACCTCTGCTAGAGGGTCTTTTACTTGTAGTGCAACTAGAGAACGTGCACCCATAATCTTCCCTTCCCCTCTCTTGAGCTTCAACCTTGTAAGCATTTAAACACTTGCAAAAAAAATTAAATCCTCCTTGCACAAGTAAACCTAGAGATATGATACCAACTTGATCTGAATGGAAATATTAGTGTTTATTGTGCTAAGATCCAATTCAGAATTTAAAGAAAGTGATTAAGGATGATGAGGTTAATTTCGAGTTTAAAATGAGTTTTTATGTGTTTTTATGTGAATTTCATGAGAAAATCAACATAAACAAAACACTGAACAACAACATCTAACAAAAATGAACATCACCATAAACAGTAACACAATAGCACATGATGAAGGAGTTCATCCCGCCTGGGCTACGTCTCCTTGGATCAACTTCCAATGGCTTGGCCCTCTTCTATTATGCTCAAAAGTGTGATTACATGTGTTTACAATGCTCAAACAACTCTGAAACAGTTCCCTCAGTTCCAGAATGCCCAAAAATGCCTGTGTAGCCTCTTTCTCCCTCAAATTTGGCCAAAAACTAACTTAGTTATGAATTCCCCAAGTTTCTGCACTATTCGCTCCACATTTTCCCAAAAATCTGGCATCATCCTACAAATCTGCACGAAATCCATCTAATTGCGCCAATTTTGCCAAAAACTGGGAAAATTTATCGGAGCACTTAAATTCCTAATAAGGCCTTAATGCTGAATTTTAAACCATAACATATGATTTAATAACCATATTTTTTATATTAAAAACCACCGCATGGTTAGCCTAACCGTTGGCATTTAGTGCCAACCATGGGCACATGTCGACATTGGAGAAAGTGTTATATATTAATGGTTAGGGGGATCCGTTAACACTGCGGCTTCCGAACTGATGGTTCTGGCAGTTTCGACAACGGGCATCACATGTGGTAGAGTTTAATACGACGATTATGGTTGAGTATGAGGGCACGAGGCTAGCCACTCGTACATGGTCCCACCTCCAGTGTTGACCAGGGTTGGGGCTAGACCCTAGCCCCCAACCCCCAATGCGTAATTTATGTGACATTAAAACTATGTGGCAACTTGTATATGACAAGGAACATAGCATAGTGCAGTGGTAAAGGCTTGTGTGTGGTTTGGTAGAGGTCATGAATTTGACCCCCACTACCTCTTCTCACCCTCCCACATAAATTTTGGTGGCCCTTGGGCTGCCACATGGCGGCCCCTGTCTCAGCCACATGGCAGCCTGTGGTTTTCCATCATCCAAACCAATGAAAACACACCATTTCAAAATAATAATAGAGTTCCACTTGGAATGATCCCATTCCATGGAGAATAACATTGACTAAGTGAACTTGCGAAGTCACCTTGCCACGTAGGAATGCTTAGTCAGCTGTATAGACCGCTTACTGGATTATCCTGCATTTTGTTTTTTGAATTTTCATGTTTGATAGAGTGGAAAAAACACATTTCTGGGAGCATACTGCGTCGGTTTTCTGCAAAACGAGTTGCACCAAATTTAGAACGACAAAATCTACGCACTCGTTCAAGTTCCACACCATGCTGAAAACTTTCATTTTTTAGCATAATTTTGAGCACCTGATCATTGGGATATTTTGAAGTTGTTGTAAAAGGAGGAATTCAGATGTCTTGGGTTGTCAATGCTTCTTTTGCATGTAATTATGAAACTCATCTTGTAATTTGAATCTTTCTCAATATTAATACAATCGCATAAGTTATTCCATGGTAACTCATGCTATAAACCTAATGTTTGTATGGACTCTGAATGTGATTGTGAATTAACGAGAATTATAAATATGCAAGATTGTTTTATTTATTTTATGTGGAATTTATTAAGATTGCATGAAGTAGCTTTATTATTTTGGTGAAATTTCACATGGGTTGGAATAAAAAATCATAAATTCAAATTATTATGTTTCTTACAGTTAAATCCTTAATTTCTCAGTTCTTTATTTAATATCAGTAGGCTAAGAATGAATTCTTAAATTTTCATCTTAGTTTGCTAAAATTCATTCTTCATATTTCCTATCTTCTCCTTAAAACCCAATGCAAAACCCAAGGCATATGAATTCTCTAACCCGAAAGAATGTGGAAATTATACCCAACAACATACTTATAAAATATTGGCTCTTTCATACCTAAATTACTTGAAGAAACAAAGATCATAAAAAGAGAAAATGAAAATTTGATTTGGTTTGTTGAAATATTATCTTCGTAGTTTCTATTTTCTTATTAAAACTTTATTATAAAACCAAGGCACGTGTGTACTCAAAATTGAAAATATGCATTAATATACCCAATAAAATGAACAATAAAATTTGGTACTTTCATACACAATATTTTAGGAAAAATGAAATAATTTAAACCAAAAAATTAAGACCATATTTAGATGTTCCGAGGCTCTTAATTATAACATAACACAATGTGACTTTGGGGCCCCAACATCTCATGAGGCCATTATCAGGGAACAATTTAAAGTATTTCCATGGGAGACCCTAGGGCCCCAACATCTCGTGGTGCCATTATTCGGGAATGATTGGAGTGACTTCCATGGGATAAATGACATTTCACGAGATTTTGAAGGTGGAAAGACTCTAGTTTATAAGTTGTGCATTCCACTTTATGACTCCATTTTCCTCAGTATACACATTTACAGTCTCTATCATAATTTTCATCCTCACCACACATAGTACATCAACACCTCATGAGATGAGTCAGTCTATTGTCATATTACACATCCCTAATTTTCTTATTAGCTCAATGCATAAATATGGCTTCTATGAGGAGGCGCAACTAGAGTAACCCGAAATTGAACCTAACACTTCTAATATTCAATCCTAAGCGTTTTATGTACTTATACAAACAAAAAAATAAGGCTCTACAAGTAGGACCCTTAGAGAATCACACAACTGATTTTGCATCCCAACCATGTTCCCCCATGATTTCTCAACTTGGTCATTCAATGATTATCTAAACTGACACACCCTCCTTGCAACCATTAGATGAATGCTCAGAAGTTACTTATCCCTCCTCACACATTGAAAAATCCCCTCTCATCCTCACCCTACCTAACTCCGAAAAAAATAGGGAAAAATAGAAATCCAAAATCACCCACTGCTAGAGACATCATGGTACACCACATTATGGTTGGGAAAGGGGAACCTCACAATTAGAAAAAATAACCTAACAATCCATTGTCCTGGGTAGCAACTCGATATTCACCCTTGGCTTGGATCTTACATGACATGCTTGAGAACTATCTAAAACTCATGACCAATTCAGTGGTGAAAAAAATGGACAACCGAATAACATATTAGTGCCTTCCAAGGTTTCATTGATAACTTTATGGTGTAGTAAGATAATGTGTTCATGAGACTCTTCGTATAATCCCTAGAAGGAATCATGCAAAAAAGGTTTCATACTCTTCCCCCCAACTCTCTACACTCATAGGATGACTTAGAGAAAATTTTATACACACAATGGGCTAAGAAGAAATATTGTGAATATTATCTCATTGTATTTTCAGCAATTAAAAAGAAACCATATGAGAATGTGAAATAGTTCACTAAAATATTCAAAAATATATATAAAAAAATCCCAAATCAGATCAAATACGCCCACTCTTTTTATGATAAATTATGTCGTAGCCTTTGAACCTGATTTTTCTTTCATGATGAGAGAGAGGATACTTATAACCTTGGAAGATATGTAATCTGATGAAGTCAAAATAGAAGGAAACCTGTTTACTACAATAAAACTATGAAGTACTGAGACTGTAGATGAGAACTACAGTGTTGAGAGAGAGAAGGGAAGTGGGAAGGATAAGGGAAAAAAAGAAGTAAAAGACAAACCTAACCACTCCACATATACTAAAGACACATCATAAGAAAATATCAAAGAAATGACTAGGATGATAACAGATTTGTCGAATAATATTGCAAAACTTGAGTCAAAAGGATGAAGCAAAAATCAAACATAACAACCCTGAAATTGTAATTTCATTCATAATCCATTCAATCATTAATAAATTAATATAGAAAAGAGGCTTGAGGATAAATAGATACAACCCCCCATGATAATAGATTTGAATATCCAAACAAATGAATTTTCTAACAAATTTATCCAAGACGAAGACATAAATTAGGTAGGAGATGAAAACCCCACTTTTTACATCACAAAAATTGACTATATAAAATCCCTATAGGTGTGAGAAGCTTATGATTCACATGAATATTATGATATTCCTATCTCTCAATATCAACAAATCATAAACAAAGTAATGACAAAAATTAGGAGGAACTATGACTTACATCGCGATATAGGGATACCAACAAGGGCGAGACGTTAGAAAAAACTTATGTGCCTTTACTAGACTTAGAACCGGCCCCTGATGCAAATAAACTACCTCCTAAAATTTTCAATAGAACATAGGGGCCCTTACATTGGAAGGGGAAGACGAATTAAGATTCCCATCCAGACCCGAGCTAGGAAATGAAAAAATCATAGGATCTCGTGTCATCTTGTTGACGCAAGCATTGTATACCTAAGTCAACAAGGGAAAAATATCTTATATTGAGGCTCTTAAATAGCCCAAGTTGTTTGATATTGCTACCCTCGAAAATTTTATAGGCTTCGCTAGCCTTAGATAATTTCCTCTTATGAAGAAGTGAATCCGTGGAAAATTAATCCTAATCTAAACTTTAGTTATCCTATACTAATCTAAAAATAATCCTACACTGAATTATGATTAAAATAAACTATAAGTAAATTTTCAGGTTGGCTATACAAATTTAGAGAGGAAAAGCGAACAACCTAAACTTGATATGAGGATGAAAGAAACAGGATGAAGGTTTCACTTTCAATGAACTATGATATGCTAAGTAATTCTAGTTTATATATTTCATTTAAAACTAGAATTAAGAAAAATAACACAGTAATTCAACTACAAAATCAAGTTATAATACAAAATGTACATAATTATGTTACAACAAATAAAATAGGCCATAACAAAACGTAATTGGCTCAAAATAAAGATGTGTTATCGATTATATTTGCACTACAAATAAAATTTAAACTAATTCTTAATGTAAGTATTGAAATAACATGTAACTATTATTACATATTACTTATTCTCATAGGCAAACACATATCAACTATGTTTACTTTCAGATTTTACATCAAGAACAAATGCAGAGGCTAACTAATATATAATTGTTAATAATGCTTGGCCAAGGCTAATAGAAAGTGATAACTATAAATTATCTCTTTAAAATTTATATACTTTAATCAATAGATTATGAGAACAATTAATAAAACATAAGCTAAAGTAATAATATAAATAAGACAATCTTTTACAACCACAACATTAATTTAATTTTTAAACAAGAAATGACATTATCTATCAACTTGAATATATGGAGTACACTCATAGAAATTTAGATTGAACAAATATCTAGATCAATACCACTTCTTAATACACATGTCACTAAACAAGAATATTGATTAGATCAGGAAATTACAATTTGAAATGATGCTTTATCAACAAAGAAATGCAATATGAACAATTGTTTTCTTAAGAAATAAAATCATAAAACGAACAACATTTTTCCTCTATATCTTGGAAATAAATAACAGGTGAATAAAAAATATATTCAAAATGACAATGGAAAATAAAAGAGAAAGAAACAATATGAATGCAACAAGCCAATAAACTTGTTTAATATTATTCCACAACCACAATTTAGCCAACATTTCCTTGTCCAAAAATTCCCCCCTTTTCTCATCAAAATTAGGGGTATATATACATAGGCCCTCAACCTTTTCGACATTAAAATAATACTAAAATTGTCCTTAACAATAAATTACAAAATAAAATAAAATAATTTCTTTTAGGCCTCTCGATCGGATGACAAAGCTTAAATAAAACAAGTGGCTATAAAGTTTCCATAAGAATCTAGGAACAAACACATTTTGGTTGAGAGTATCCAAGGTCGTGAAGTTCAATATCACTCTCTTGCATACGTGGAAGACCTATCTAATCTGAAAATGGGTTGGATAAATTGTTATTCTTTTCAAGAACCTCCCACTCAATTAAACAAATAAAAGATCTAGCTTATACTTGACAATTTGCGGAATTTATGCTTGAAAGAGGTGTATGATTTTTAAATTTTTAAGTGTCTTAAGTCCATTTTTTTTTTATGAAATTAAAAATTTATAATAGAAACATAATTCAGCATTAAAACATCCACACATAACAGAAAAATTAATCTAGGAGTTCACCTGAATATCGTGGGCTACGTCTACTTGATCTTTTGTCATCTTGACTAGGCTCTTTGGAATTATGGTAAAGTTTCTTTTATAAGTTCCAAACTTACTCCAATGGTTATTGAACTGAACCAAAAGTCTTAGAATACCATCTATATCACTGTTGTTGAGGAGGTAAATCCCCTCTGCGGACAGAGGCGATCCCTACTAGCCCAGCAGGGGTCTAGCAACAATCAAACAATGTTATGACGCAAGCTCCTAGTTACGAATGGAAAGACTAGGAATAGAAGCCTACCTGGATTCCAACGCTATGATCTGAAGAAGAAGCGTCCCCGTTCCTCAGCCTCGGCAGATCACAATCCCTCCACGATCTCCGCGGATGAACACCTGCACATGGAAGAAACGAACAGATACAAGCATAAAATCCAATACACGTAACTAAACATCAGTCAGAAAGGATGTTACTCGCATTAACATGATGGAAAACGGAGTGGAACCATAATCATAATCATCTATTAAATAATGAATGAAGAAAGATTACAACCAAGTTCTGACGTCGCGGTCTCCTTCGGACGGGTCTCCGGTCGTCCATGTCTCGCAAAGCTCGCCAAGGAAAGGGAAAACCTCTCCGGAGTCTCTTTACAATGGTCTCCTTACTTGAGTCGGCCTTAAGGGAAATAGAGGATTCTTTACAGCACAAAGGCTCTTGGGAATATGGAGATTCAAAGCTTAGGCACTTCAAGACTAGCTTGCCATGGGATTGAGCAGGCTTTTATAGATGGGGGAAGGAGGGAGTTGGGATCCCTATTATTATGGGATTGGCCCTATCAACAAGGAAGGTTCCATGGGAGGTGGCAAAACCACTTCCCTTCCATAGAACTCCCGCAGCCAAACCTCCCAACTCAAGATAGGCAATGGTTTGTGAGTTTGTTGGAACTCAACTTCCGCCATCCTTATTTAAAAAACAATCCCTAAAATGGGTGGCGCGACTGCTGCTCTATGACAGAGCGCCAGGTGGCGCGACCTCTTTGCAGGATTTTCCCCATTGGCGCGAGTACTGAACTGCCTGCCCGCGCCAATGCCGAAAGGGATGTTTTTCATGATTTTTGCAAGGAGATGTCTCAAGGGCAAATAAAGCTCATGCTTAGAGGAATGCATTGATGATGTTTTCAAGGCATGACAATGTTCACGGGTCACAAAATGGGTCCTCCATTGTGCGGGACGGGGAATGGTAGGGACGGTGACAAATTACTGTGTAACAGATGCCCCCTAAAGTATGAGGCCCGAGAGAGAGAGGGGTGAAATGCTTTACGAGAACATGTTCAACTGAAGGCCCACCGTCGGAAAACCTGCGCAGAAAGATACAAATGATATCTCAAGTACATGATGTATAAGTGGTATGGACGCAGCCATCCGAAACAGAGTATGCTATAATCGGGATCTAGGGTATGGGCGCAGCCATCCAACTAAGACCAAACAAATAGACTCAGGTATGGTCGCAGCCATCCAATCAGTGAGTCATGTACATAATGATAATAATCCACAATCGCAGCCTGGATTACAACAGACACAATCCAGGGTCTTGCGCTCCATCTCGACCCAAACGAAGTACAAGTTCAAGCATGCGAATATGTGAGCTGAAGTCGAACATGCAAGAACATCGTCTGATTACCAGCCAATGATGAGAGCTGTTAACAGACGCGAGAGGAACCACCAATAATGACAATGGCCCTCAAGGTACTACAGGTACAATCTACGGCGTGTGAATCAATGAGTTGGTGTCGAACACCCGCAGAATCACTCGATCGGAGGCCAATGATGAAAACCTCACGTCGAATGCGACGAACCTGCCATTGAGGCATGCAGGCTCCAAGGTACCATAAAGGAGTCTCTAGACCAACTTCCTAGATAATGAGTTGAAGTCGACAGGAAGTGACCTTGATCGAAGGTGGGCCATAATGTTTCCCACATCATCGACACAAGACAAAGGAACATGATGTTTTTGTTGTGAATCAAAATCGTATGAGAATCAGAGGAAGGTTGATATTCGCAGAGGCCAACTTCTCTTGAACACATGAACGACACGACAGTGGACTTGGCAGTATTTGACATCAACAGATCAGAGGTCATGGCGACGAGGCAGTGAACAGATGAGAGGTCAAAAGAGATTACCCAAACCCACAGAGGCAAAGTGAAGCAACGAGATGAGATGTCCCCAACCCGACACGAATGCAGACAAGTGCCATGTTCAAGAGCGACATACTGCCGACGACAACGACGATGGTTCCATTTTTCCCCCACCATTTCTGGCGAGTACCCTAATTATTTTTAATAACAAGCTTGAAGGGGATAGCATATGCTTGCAATATAAGTCCGCCCTTCGGGCGAATCCATCCTAGTGCATTTAACGAGTCCTAGGAAGGAGGAAGGAGGAGAACGTCATTTCGACTAGATCCGATGTCATCAGGGTTTAACGAGTCTGACAAAGGAAGAACTCGGCGTCTTTTCATGTTTAGAGAGTTTGAAAAGACAGCAGAAAAGAAAACTCCACAGGTCCCTTTTCGTAGATAGTTCCCCAGATCCGAAAAGGTAGAAAACAATATCCGGGAAAACCTCCTAGTCGCGATAGGCTAGGGTATTCCTTTTTCGTAATCAATCCATCCCAGCCTGAAAAAGGGTTAAACGTATACTGGGTAGATGTCGATTCGTGTCCACTTTAATGAGATCGAAACGACAAGGGCCTCGGCAATATTTTCATGTTTAGAGAGTCAGAAAAGAGCTGAAAGATGACTCCTCCTGGAGGAACGAGTGGTATAAAGGGTAGCTACTGGTTCCGGTAATGGTGGAACTGCTCAAAACAAATAAAGGTTAAGAGGCTGGCTAACAAAGACCACTCATCGCAGCAGTTCCTCAGGAATGGGTAAAACAACCAAGTGAAGGCATATGATCGGCCAAGCAGATAGTGACGATGGAGTGAGAAAACCAAGGCTCATCTAGCAAAAACAGGCTAATAAAATGCAATCACAAGGGGTAAAATGGGGAAGGTTTCATTTTTACACAAGCTTGAAATCAGAAAACTCTGCTTGAAGTTGGTTTCATTTTTACACAAGCTTGAAACAAAGATAAACTATGCTTGAAACCAGTTTCATTTTTACACAAGCTTGAAACGGAAACAAACTATGCTTGAAAAAGTGAGCATGCCCCCCAGCATGGTGACTCAATTCGAGGTACATGCCCCCCAAGCTTCAGTCCATATGAAAGGCAGATGGAGTGAAGGTTCAAGTTACGAGATCAAGAGAAAGACTCGACTAGAATTTTACGAGAACTTACCAAAGACTCGAATTGAACAGGAACGTGTTTCATTATTTTAACGAGGTTGACACATTAAAAGAACTATCCTCGGGACACCTTGTTTCATGGTTTAAGGAGCTTGGCACAAGACAAGGAACTCTGCTCCGACAACCTTGTTTCATTTTTTAAGGAGCTTGACACAAGACAAGGAACTCTGCTCCGACAACCTTGTTTCATTTTTTAAGGAGCTTGACACAAGACAAGGAACTCTGCTCTGACAACCTTGTTTCATTTTTTAAGGAGCTTGACACAGGGACGAAACTGTGCTCTAACCGTCTTACATCAAAATGAACAAGAAGGTGGCGCTTCCAAGAGTTCCACTCCCGATGGAAGGAAAACATCCTGGAAGTCAGGACCCAATGCCCCCAGCACCTGATGCACGACGGCATCATCACTGAGCACAGGCACGGGGTAGGTAGACACATAGTTGACATGCGGTGGAGCAGATACAACGGGTGGATAAAAACCCGGAGGGGGTGATGGTGGACCAGTTTCCACATTAGGACCAAAGAACGAAAGCTGATCAATGGTCACGATCCGTCCTTCATGTGGAAAGCACATCACGCGAAAGAGGGAGGAGACAAGTGCTCCCATGGCATGAGTGTAATCGCGTCCCAGGAGCAGATTGAAATCCAAGGGGCCTGGAACAACCATCACATCCATATGGACGGTTTTACCTCCCAAAGTAACAGGTAACCTTGGAAGGATCCCCAACGGTTGACTCGTTCTTCTATTGAAAGTCAACAGATTCTGCGTAACGGGCGCAAGCGGTGGCGAACCGAAAGCTTGCCAGGTATTTGATGACAGAATACTAACAGAGGCACCTTCGTCTATAATGGTGCTGGGTACAAACAGACCAAGAGCCTGTACTGTGATCTCGAAAGGCACATAAGACGGAAGGCGAAATCCTGCAAATCGATTCCAGTCAAAGGAAGCGACCAAACTACTCGGAGGGGCTACCATCGAGATGCGAAGGTCTTCCCCTGATGTTACGGTAGAAGAAGCATCCTCCATGACCTCCATCTCGAAGGCGGGAGGGATATCCTCTGGAGCCTCCATCATGGGAGGCGGAGGAGGGGCTTCTTGAAGTACAGGGACAGGAGAATCTTTCTCCAAGTCTGAAGAATCTGAAGAAATCAGAAGGACATGGGGGGTGTGAGATCCACTCTCGACAGAAAAGACCTGGTGCATCGCGGGCGGGGCCAGTTCAACCGATCCTACGACCAATGGTTGGTCAGGGACGGATTCGTGAATTTGAATTTCTGGGGGAGTGGGATCGACCAAGGATGACTCTTGACCAATCGTAGGATCAGCTGGCGGAGGACTCAAAGAAAGACGATTATAACCAGGTGGAAGGCGTGGTGTAGAACCGGCTGGGTTGTCCAAGACTTGCTTGGCTTCATCCATATAAGGACAAAGGTGAATGGCATGGTGCCCTTCACACAACTTACAGGGATTGGTGATCTTACCCTGCTTCTTAGAATTCCTATCAACAGCAGCTGAAGACGTGCCCCCAACCTGACTCCCGGAAGCCAAAGGCAACGGTGGGCGACCGTTGGACCATACTTCGAGTACCTTGGGAATGTCAGGGCAGTCTCGAAGAAGATGGTCTTCCATGCACAACATGCAAGGGAACTTGACTTTCCGTGGAGGGTTGGAAGGTTTATCAAGAGGAGGTATCTCGGAGACAGTAGCTGTACATTTAGCCTCTCTCTTATCGGACTTCTTCTTCTTTGTCTTCTTCTTCTTCTTCTTAGCCACCTGGTTACTTGAATCCAGGCTTTCACCAGGCGAAGTAGAAGATGAGGACGCAGAAACAGGCGAAGAAGGGGAGAGGTCCACCTTGGAATCAACATGATGTTGTTCTGGTGGAGGAACTGATTGAACAGTAGTGGAGACATTCGGGACTACAGAGGTTGAGAACAACCAAACAGGCAACCCAACAGTTAACCCAGGAAGGGACAACGTCGCCATGTAAGGAGCACCAACATTTCCAAAAGGAGGAAAATGACCGGGATTCCCTTCTGAGGGGATTCCTTGGTTGGTGAACTCTGAAAAAGTTGCCATCAAACTCAAAACCACACACGGGCTGAAAACAAGTTAAGACACACAATCAAACGGTCAACAAGCAATGTCTAAACAGGCGTGTAATCGTGGGCGATTAATTTTACGACATTGGAAAATAAACAAATCCTACCGTTTCATGTTTTAAGAGTCAAGAAACGATAAAAAGATGACTCTATCTCTTTCGGAGTTGACACAAGCGTGAAAGGACAAGCGCTTGACGGTCTTTTCAAGTTTAGGGAGTCAGAAAAGACCAAATGACTGCTCAGGAAAAAACTAGGCACAAAGGGTGTACCAAATATCCGTGAACTACAATATACACCTTGGTTTCAAATAATGAAACAGAAATCGACCAAGGACTTTCCGTACGTGCAGGTAGTCTCCCCGAATGCTGTGTTCGGTGTATCACGGGTATAGGGCGGCAGACTCGGCTTCCTGTGGATAAAGGATTGAAAACCTAGAGGGTTCTCCCTTTATATACGCGACGGTACGGGGAGCACAAGTCCGTACTAGTGCTGTCTAAAGCCAACAGGCGAACGACAGCTGCTAGGTTTAATGACGCCGGAACACGTCTCTAGCCTAGACCTTTCTAAATATGTTTCGTTAAGTTCAAATGCTGCCTTAGGTTAATTGAATAAATTTTATAGTTGATCTTCAATTAAGTTTCAATTTTCAGGCCCTATCGTATGTAGTGTCTCCTAAATGCAAAGCTATATGCCACAGTGCAACATTTCGTTCGATGAAAACTAGTTAGAGAAGAGTTGAGAGCTTTTATACAAACGAAATGAACGGAAGACAAACAATGAGATCTCTAATGCAACTAATGCAATTGAAAACTTTTCATTCAAAACACTAATCACTAGCAAGATGGAAAAGATCACAATTTGCACTAATTAACAAAAGAAAAAGAGTTTTTTTTTTTTATTTTCAATGTTTAATAGCTAATATGCACTGAACAAACTTGAAAACAAACGGAACAACTTGAGAAACGATTTCCAAGAGAGCGAAACAAACAAATTTCACTCAACAACACAAGCAATCAGATCCCCAAATTGACCAAAGTCTCTCAAAACGAAGAAAAGACTCAAAAGCTTCCAATGGACCGTGTGATCTAGGTCCAAGGCAAGACCAAACGAATTTCGAATGAAGGAATGAACAATCACTCAAAAATCGCAACAAAACAATGAACAACCACTTAGAGGATGCGAAGAATCAATTAGATAGTTGACAGGACAATCAAAACACCAAAACTCCCAAGGAGGGCTCGATACACTAAGCCACTAGATGCCCTAGGGCTTAAAACGTGAAATCGGTAGATAAAAGCAAACAACCAAAGGACAGAGGTGAATTCCCAGTCAAACAGGACTCCAACACACTCAGGCAGTCGGAAAATCAAGAAGAAAAACCCTGATCAAATCCAAAGAGCTCAAAAATGAGGAAACTCAAAAAACTTACAGGGGTGGCGCAACTGTAAGTGTATAACTGGCGCCAGAAAGCAATTGGCGCAGGCTGGACAAAGGCAACGTGCGCCAATTGGCGCGACTGTCGGGTTAAAAACCGCGCCAGTCGAGTTTCTCAGCCAAAAATTAAAAACAAGCTACTCCAAAAGCAAACCAATGCAAGCTAAGCAAACCGAGAAGCAAAAACAGTGAAAGAACCCAACCCAGAAGGTTCATCAAGCAAGGGAAAACATAAAACAATCAAAGCGAGACAACACAAAAGAGACAATGAAATCCGGACGATTCCCCAGCGGAGTCGCCAATTTGTTGAGGAGGTAAATCCCCTCTGCAGACAGAGGCAATCCCTACTAGCCCAGCAGGGGTCTAGCAACAATCAAACAATGTTATGACGCAAGCTCCTAGTTACGAATGGAAAGACTAGGAATAGAAGCCTACCTAGATTCCAACGCTATGATCTGAAGAAGAAACGTCCCCATTCTTCAGCCCCGGCAGATCACAATCCCTCCACGATCTCCGCGGATGAACACCTGCACATGGAAGAAACGAACAGATACAAGCATAAAATCCAATACACGTAACTAAACATCAGTCAGAAAGGATGTTACTCGCATTAACATGATGGAAAATGGAGTGGAACCATAATCATAATCATCTATTAAATAATGAACGAAGAAAGATTACAACCAAGTTCTGACGTCGCGGTCTCCTTCGGACGGGTCTCCGGTCGTCCACGTCTCGCACATCTCGCCAAGGAAAGGGAAAACCTCTCCGGAGTCTCTCGACAATGGTCTCCTTACTTGAGTTGGCCTTAAGGGAAAGAGAGGATTCTTTACAGCACAAAGGCTCTTGGGAATATGGAGATTCAAAGCTTAGGCACTTAAAGATTAGCTTGCCATGGGATTGAGTAGGCTTTTATAGATGGGGGAAGGAGGAGGTTGGGATCCCTATTATTATGGGATTGGCCTATCAACAAGGAAGGTTCCATGAAGGTACTTGACCACTTCCCCTCCATAGAACTCCCGCGACCGACCCCAACTCCAGATGGGCAATTTTTTGTGAGTTTGTTGGGAACTCAACCGCCATCTTTCGGCCAAAAACGGGTCCCTAAATTGGGTGGCGCGACTACTGCTCTATGACAGAGCGCCAGTTGGCGCGACCTCTTTGCAGGATTTTCCCCATTGGCGCGAGTACTGAACTTCCTGCCCACGCCAATGCCAAAAGGGATGTTGTTCATGATTTTTGCAAGGAGATGTCTCAAGGGAAAATGAAGCTCATGCTTAGAGGAATGCATTGATGGAGTTTTCAAGGCATGACAATGTTCACAGGTCACAAAATGGGTCCTCCATTGTGCGGGACGGGGAATGGTAGGGACGGTGACAAATTACTGTATAATAGTGAGATAAAGAGAAAAATAAGAAGATATGGAGGGAGATATAGATATATATGGGAGGGAGAGAGGGAATAATATTTCGTGCAATAGATGCATTGATTTCAGTGTAGATGGTGATTTCTAATCCTATTTGATTGCTTGCACTAGATGAATTTATTTTTATGTAGATGTGAATTTCTAATGATATTTGATTACTTGCACTAGATGCATCGATTTTAGTGTAGATGATTTATAATCCTATTTTGTTGCTTGCACTAAATGAATTTATTTCAGTGTAGATGGTGATTTATCATCCTACTTGATTGCTTGCAATAAATGCATTGATTTTAGTGTATATGGTTATTTCTAATCCTATTTGATTGCTTTGACTAAATGCATTTATTCAATTCCTTGGACTAGATGCATTAATTTCAATGTAGATGTTTATTTCTAATTACATTTGATTACTTGCACTAGATGCGTTGATTTAAATGTAGATGATTTATAATCCAATTTGATTTCTTGCACTAAATTCATTTATTTCAGTGTTGATGGTGATTTCTAATCCTATTTGATTGCTTGCACTAGATGCATTGATTTAGGTGTAGATATTGGTTTTTAATCCTATTTTCTTACTTTCACTAGACACATTTATTTGAGTGTAGATTTTTATTTCTAACCATATTTAATTACTTTCATTATATGCATTGATTTTAGTGTATATGTTGTTTTCTATTATCGTTTGATTTCTTTCATTAGATACATTGATTTCAGTGTATATGTTGATTTATGATTTGATGTAATTGGATGTCTGATGGTACATTAATTTTAAAGTCATTGGATTAATAGTGTGAAAGGATTTGGTGTAAGCACAAAAAATATTGACAATGTACATTGTTTTTTGTGTTATAGTAATTAAACCTATTAATATTGGAGAGCAAGAGAGACAAGGTATGATGTTTACTACAACAACTCAAGCTAAATATTTAAATGGTTTACGATTCAAACTATTCTTTTCATATAATCAATATGAAAAGATTACAAAACTAACCAAGATGAAAATAAGAATAGTAAAATAAAACCATTAAATGGTTATAATCAATATTCATATAATCAATATGAAAATATGACAAAAATAAGAAGGGTGAAAATAAAAATAGTAGAAAAAATAGTTTGAGATCTATCACAATGAAGAGTATTCATAGTTGACTACATTCTTATTATTCACAATTTCTATCATTCAATATTATTACATTGTCATATTGCATTTGAAATTTGTATTTCATCATTAAAGTTATTTTACTATATTTATCATCTCAACAAATTGAGGTAACTAATCAAACTTAAAATTAAAACTACTCAATAAATATCTGAAATATTTAGCATATTTAAAATGGTTATATTAATATTAGATGTATTTACATATTATTGATAAAACTAAGCATATGTTCCTCATATTATAGACAGATTTTCCTTGGTGATCAGGAGCTCAAGTCCAAGCCATGGAAAAAGGCTCAAAAATGAAGTTGCTCAGAATGGCTCCAAAATAGATTGACTGGAAAGAGCTCGGCGATACGATCCCAACGCCATGAACGACACTCAAATCCGACGCCGTATGCAGAAGTTATTCAACTTTGAAGTTCGCCAGTTTCAATTAAAAATGGTCAAAATTTGACTTTGGAAAAAATATATTTTTATTAAAAAAAGAATATTCCACAGAATATTCTGGGAATATTCTGTGGAATATTCCATAGAATATTCTGGGAATATTTAGGCGGACACTAGCGCTATCGCACAAATGGTACGCTAATGCATCCCAAGTTGGAATGGAAATGGCATTTAAAAATTTGTTTTGGACTTAATCAGATTTGAACCGGGCTCCGTGATGGCGCTAACAAGGCGGCTTAACCAATAGGCCACCATTTTCTTATGTTAAAGTACGTTAATTTAACATATTTGAATGTAAATCATGTTGGTGGCGGGGTCATGGTCCTATGGACCCGCGCCCGGAGCGGAGAACGTTCATATTATATGGTTAAAACTTCATATTAATCCGCATGAAACTCAATGTTTATTAAACCAACTCCGACAGTTAGGGTCATGTGGCCCATTTCTTCAGCCCCCACGACTGGCGGAGTGCCATTTTTAGCGGCCGCCCCTATTTTGTCGGTATTATCTGGCAGTCAGCCAGATTTAACTGCAGTTTTTTTTGGCCAACTAGCAGCTGGAGTAAATGTGGCATAACTTTGGCTAGGAGAGGCCTTTTGGAACGATTTTTTTATTTATTTTGGGTCTCTTCAACCTTCTGAAGCCATGGGCATAGGTTTCACAGTCATCTGAGGTCGTTTACAGGTGATTTTGCTTCGTGGAAGTTCCAGGAGCCACTAGGGCCAAATCAGTTTGGGAGCTGCATTGGGAATTGTGCAGCCAGTGAATGTGGAACGAAGGTCATTCCTGAAGTTTTTCAGCATTATGAATCCATTTCTACAGCTCTTTTTTCCTTTTGAGGCATTCTTCTCACTGTTTAGCTTCAGGGAAGCTTTCAGGGCCACCAGGGCCATTTCAGTGCTGGAGCTGTTTGGGGGCTATGTTCATCCATTTTTGGTGATTCAAAAGCCTATTTCTGCTATTTTCGACCTTCTGAGTCTAATGGAAGAGGTTTCAAAACCAATTGAGGTCATCTTCACCTCGAAATTCTCCATGCAAGTCTAAAGGGCCACCAGGGCCAATTGGGGAAAGTACTGTATAAGGTACAATTTCACTGTTTAGTGTTTGGGAAATAGCATGTTTAGCTAATTCCTATCTTTTGATTCTGTATTTACAGTCAGATCTGTCTTTCGAGACACTCATATTCTTGTATTAGCCTTTGTAGCATTTTTAATACAAGAGGACAAGCCTAGTTTGAAAGGCTTGGTCCAACAACATTTGTGAGAGGGTAAATCGCTATCATTTTGATGTCTTTATTTGCTGAAGATGATATGCTAAAAAATCAGAGAGAAGTGTTAAACAACAAATATACACTCGTATACACACATAATCCCCTATCAAACAAGTAAAGTTATTTGTCTTATTCTGCTAAAATCATCAAACTCACAAGTATGTGTATGTCAAAGACTCCTAAGGTGTTACTTACATTATTTCTTTAGGGCAACAGCTCAGAGGGCCGTGGCTTTCTAATCATCCTCTCTTTAGAGGTGACATGTCCTAGAATGTTCATATACAATCTATCTCTGTATAAGAAATAAGAAGTTTTCACATTTTCAGAGGTCACTTGGAGTGTATAGCTCACATATGAAATTATGGGAAATGGATACCTTGCACCCTTAAACAAGTACATTCCATTTTCAGATCAGATGGTATCAGAGAACTAGGTTTGCTTGACTGACATCAATAGCTTGATTGTGTAGCTTGAAAGGTGTCTTAAGCAGTGTTGAAGATTGACTGCTTTATTATTCTGCAAACTACATGTTGTTTGAGTTTGCTGAAGCTCTTTTGTTCATTTTTATAATGACAACTTCCATAAGTGAGTTCTCAAAATCGTCCTCCTTCACAAGATTTTTTGATGAAGGCTTGAAGCAAGAATTTTTCATCGTGATGAATATGGTGAGAGAAATGTATGAGGATGAAAGAAAGAGCTCTAGACTTCAAGAGCAGTTGAATTCCATGAGGGAAGAGAAGCATTTGCTTTCTGACCAATTGCAGGAAATGGAAGGCCAACTTCGTATTGCAAACATGAAGCTGGAAAGGATGCATGAGTTGGAGACACAACTCCTTGTTGCCAAAGAAGCCTTAGCCAAGTATCAACTTGAAGAAGAGGTAAACAATTCTAGTTTGTCTTCAATTTCTTATAAGAATGTTTATGCTGGTTCTTTTGAGAAACATACCAGAGGCATAGGGTCCAAGTTGATGTCCAAAATGGGATATGAAGGAAAAGGATTGGGAAAACATGCACAGGGTATAGTTGAGCCAATAATGGTTGAGGTAAGGTCTAAGAATTTGGGTCTTGGCTATGGACAATCTTATGGAGAAAGTTCCAAAGCAGCCATGAAGGAAGAAGGTGTGCATCAGCATGCACTTGAACAAGGGAGTGGTGAAAGCTGTAAAACCATTGATGGGATTGATAGTGTTCCAAAGGGAGCTTCTTCTTCTTTCGATTCACCTCCTCATGAAGGTAATGAAGGTGAAAGAGAAAGGTATAAATCTGATTTCAATCATATTTCCTTTGATCATGTAAAGCATGGAAAATTTCCACACAAGCATTGGAAAATAATTGCATGTTATTTTTGTGGTTTGTTTAACCATGTTGCTTCAAGATGCTGGTTGAAAAAGAAAGCACACAGGAAGCAGAAGAGGCAAAGAGAACTTTCTCAGAAAGTGCTTAAGATTTTCTCAGTTTGTCAAAGGAAGGGACATGATGTCTCTCATTGTTGGACTTTGCATCCAACAAATCGTCCAAAGCGTATGCAGCTAAGGGACAAACAGTTTGACGCAAGTGGATCTATGGAGTCCATTATTGATGTGGAAAGGGAAGTTTCACATGAGTAAAATTTGCAGCAGCAAAAGTCGCCATGGAATTGGCTTGGTGAGAAGTGGATGGACTTCTTATTGCAGTAAGTCATTACTCATTTTGTACATGCAAATTTCAGTTTGGTATGCATGTATTTCAGTTGAAAAGTTGATGCAAGATTGCATGTAAAAGCAGTTTCAGTTGAAGGAATTTCTTTGTTGTTGCAAAATTTCGCCATGGAGGTGTAAAAGATGAGTATGATACTCACTTATGTTGCAGCAATGTCTTTTGGTTCAGCTCTTAATCAACCACATGTTTTTGGGATGATGTACTTGTTGGTATTTGAAAAGAAGAGTTGAAGTTGCACATGTACATAGAGGTTGTATGTGTAATTAGCGAACTGTATATAGTTCATTGTACATGATACACACACATATGTTTGTCAAGATGTATCTTGTTTTTTATCGACTTGTGCCTTTGTAGCACACTATTACGTAGTTTATGTGCGTATTATCAGGCTGACATCATTTTCAATCGTTATTGTTGATGTCATATGTTGTACAAGATGCTTTTGGTGTCGCTTGCTTACGCAGAATCTATGTCGATGGCCGCAGCAAGATTCCATGAGTTGGAAAAGCATGCCAAGCAAAGAGGGTACAAAGTTCAAGCAAGTGTCATTGCCTGGCATGCTGCATTGGTATGGCAAGAAATTGGCCTGGATTCGACACAAGCATGGCTTAAATTATTCAACAAAATTCGCTTATAATAAAATGGCAATTCAGAAATTCTTTGAGGTCAAGAGAAGAGGATGTTATTCTCCATTTTCGTTTCACGTTGTCGCTTCAGAATTTCAGTGAGCTTTTGGGGTCCAAAAGCTTCTCATTTGGGAGGTGTGATCAGGAGCTCAAGTCCAAGCCATGGAAAAAGGCTCAAAAATGAAGTTGCTCAGAATGGCTCCGAAATAGATTGACTGGAAAGAGCTCGGCGATACGATCCCAACTCCGTGAACGGCACTCAAATCCGACGCCGTATGCAGAAGTTATTCAACTTTGAAGTTCGCCAGTTTCAATTAAAAATGGTCAAAATTTGACTTTGGAAAAAATATATTTTTATTAAAAAAAGAATATTCCACAGAATATTCTGGGAAAATTCCGTGGAATATTCCACAGAATATTCTGCAGAATATTCCAGGCGGAGCCAATTAAAGGGCGCCACGTGGCCAGCCCGGAGGCCGCCACGTGGACCCCAAGTTGGAATGGAAATGGCATTTTAAAAATTTGTTTTGGATTCGGACGGATTTGAACCGGGGTCGGGCCTGTGTTAACAAGGCGGCTTAACCAATAGGCCACCATTTGCTGTTGTTAAAGTATGGCAACGTGCATATATTTGAATGTAAACTGTTGTTGGTGGCGGGGTCATGGTCCTATGGACCCGCGCCCGGAGCGGAGAACGTTCATATTATATGGTTAAAACTTCATTAATCCGCATGAAACTCAATGGCTACAAACTAACTCAGTTGTGGTCATGTGGCCCGCTTCTTCAGCCCCCCATGACCTGGCGTGAGGCCATTTTGTCGTGCCGCCCCTATTTTGTTTCGTGATTATCCGCACCCACCATGTAGATGACCCAGCTTTAAATAACTAGCACTGGAGGAATGTGGCATAACTTGGCTGAGAGTCTTTTGAACGATTTTTTTATTTATTTTGGTCTCTTCAACCTTCGAAGCTGTGGGCATAGGTTTCACAGTCATCTGAGGTCGTTTACAGGTGATTTTTCTTCGTGGAAGTTCCAGGAGCCACTAGGGCCAAATCAGTTTGGGAGCTGCATTGGGAATTGTGCAGCCAGTGAATGTGGAACGAAGGTCATTCCTGAAGTTTTTCAGCATTCTGAATCTATTTCTACAGCTCGTTTTTCCTTTTGAGGAATTCTTCTCACTGTTTAGCTTCAGGGAAGCTTTCAGGACCACGAGGGCCATTTCAGTGCTGGAGCTGTTTGGGGGCTATGTTCATCCATTTTTGGTGATTCAAAAGCCTATTTCTCGCTATTTCTCTCTACCTTCTACGTCTAATGGCGTAGTTTTTAGAACTAATTGAGGTCATATTCACCTTGAAATTCTCCATAGAGTGTCTAAAGGCTACTCAGGCCAATTGGGGAAAGACCAGATAAGGTACATTTTCATGGCTGTTATTTGGGAAAGAGCATGCTTAATTATTCATCTTATCTAGATTACAATGTTACTTTCAGACACTCATGACTTCGTATTAGCCTTTGTAGCATTTTTAATACAAGAGGACAAGCCTAGTTTGAGAGGCCTGGTCCAGCAGTGTAGCCCGTGAGGAGGTGAACCCGCTTTTATCATTTTTTGATGTCTTTATTTGCTGAAAATGATATGCTAAACAAAACTGATATAAAGTGTTAAACAACAAATATACATAACTTGCATACACACATAATCACCTACTCAGCTGCAGAAAGTTATTTGTCTTATTCCGCAAGACATCAAACTTCAAGTATGTGTATGTCAAAGACTTCTACGTGTTACTTCATTATTGCTTTAGGCAGAGCCTGTAGAGGGCCAGGTAGCCTCTGGAACTCATCCTCTCTTTAGAGGTGACATTTCCGGTGAATTCCCCTACAGTCTATCTCTGTATAAGAAATAAGAAGTTTTCACATGTTCAGAGGTCACTTGGAGTGTATAGCTCACATTAGAAATTATGGGAAAATGGATACCTTGCACCCTTAAACAAGTACATTCCATTTTCAGATCAGATGGTATCAGAGCACTAGGTTTGCTTGACTGACATCACTAGCTTGATTGTGTAGCTTGAAAGGTGTCTTAAGCAGTGTTGAAGATTGACTGCTTTATTATTCTGCAAACTACTTGTTGTTAAGTTTGCTGAAGCTCTTTTGTTCATTTTTATAATGACAAATTCCATTAGTGAGTTCTCAAAATCGTCCTCCTTCACAAGACTTTTTGATGAAGGCTTGAAGCAAGAATTTTTCATCATGATGAATATGGTGAGAGAAATGTATGAGGATGAAAGAAAGAGCTCTAGACTTCAAGAGCAGCTGAATTCCATGAGGGAGGAGAAGTGAAGCTGCTTTCCCCACCAACCAGCAGAGGTATCGGAAGGCCAACTTCAGACAAAAACATGAAGTCGAAAGGATGGACAGAGTTAGACACAACCCTGTTGCCATAGTTTTAGCCAAGCATCAACTTGAAGAAGAGGTAAACAATTCTATTTTGTCTTCAATTTCTTATAAGAATGTTGTGCTGGTTCTTTTCTAGAAACATGTCAGAGGCATAGGGTCCAAGTCGATGTCCAAATGGGATATGAAGAAAAAGGATTGGGAAACATGCATGTGGTATAGTTGGAGCCAATAACAGGTTGAGGTAAGGCCCATGAATTTGGGTCTTGCTATGGACAATCTTATGGAGAAAGTTCCAAAGCAGCCATGAAGGAAGAAGGTGTGCATCAGCATGCACTTGAACAAGGGAGTGGTGAAAGCTCTCAAACCATTGATGGGATTGATAGTGTTCCAAAGGGAGCTTCTTCTTCTTTTGATTCACCTCCTCATGAAGGTAATGAAGGTGAAAGAGAAAGGTATAAATCTTGATCAATCATATTTCTTTTGATCATGTAACACGGAAAATTTCCACACAAGTTATTAAAAGACTGTATGTTCTTTTTGTGGTTTGTTTAACCATGTTGCTTCAAGATGCTGGTTGAAAAAGAAAGCACACAGGAAGTAGAAGAAGCAAAGAGAACTTTCTTAGAAAGTGCTTAAGATTTGCTCAGTTTGTCAAAAGAAGGGACATGATGTCTCTCATTGTTGGACTTTGCATCCAACAAATCGTCCAAAGCGCATGCAGCTGAGGGACAAACGGTTTGGCGCAAGTGGATCTATGGAGTCCATTATCGATGTGGAAATGGAAGATTTACATGAAGAATTGTAGTTGCAGCAAAAGACGCCATGGAGTTGGTTTGGTAGGAAGTGGATTAACTTCTTATTGCAGTAAGTCATTACTCATTTTGTACATGCAAATTTCAGTTTGGTATGCATGTATTTCAGTTGAAAAGTTGATGCAATATTGCATGTATAAGAAGTTTCAGTTGAAGGAATTTCTTTGTTGTTGCAAAATTTCGCCATGGAGGTGTAAAAGATGAGTATTATACTCACTTATGTTGCAGCAATGTCTTTTGGTTCAGATCTTGATCACCCACATGTTTTTGGGATGATGTACTTGTTGGTATTTGAAAAGAAGAGTTGAGGATGCACATGTACATAGAGGTTATATGTGTAATTAGCGAATTGTATATAGTTCATTGTACATGATACATACACATGTGTTTGTCAAGATGTATCTTGTTGTTTATCGACTTGCATCGGTTGTGTGCACATTTGTTATAGATTTTGTGTGTCACTTGTAAAGCACATTTCATTGTCAACTTGTTGTTGATGTCGTATGTTGCACAAGATGCTTTTTGGTGTCGTTTGGTGCAAAGAACGAAGTGTCAGTGTAAAGCAGTGCAAGATTCCATGAGTTGGAAAGGCATGCAAGTAAAGAGGGCACAAAGTTCAGCAATTGTCATTGCTGGTTTCAGTATGGCAGATTGGTATGGCAAGAAAACTTGGTCGGGATTCGGCACAAGTACATGGTTCATTCAGCAAAATTTTCCATGTGAACAGTTGGCAATTCAGGAAAATTTTTGAAGGCTGAAGAGAAGAGGATGTTGTTATTCTCTCATTTGCTGTACTACAGTTCAACTCAGCATTTCAGTGAGCTTTTGGGGTCCAAAAGCTTCCCATTTGGGAGGTGTGATCAGGAGCTCAAGTCCAAGCCATGGAAAAAGGCTAAAAAATGAAAGTGATCAGAATTTCTCCAGAACATATCGACTGGAAAGAACTCGGTGATACGATCCCAATGTCGCAAACGACACTCAAATCTGTTGCCGTATGAGAAGTTATTCAACTTTGAAGTTCGCCAGTTTCAATTAAAAATGGTCACAATTTGACTTTGGAAAAAATATATTTTTATTAAAAAAAGAATATTCCACAGAATATTCTGGGAATATTCCGTGGAATATTCCATAGAATATTCTGCGGAATATTTAGGCGGAGCCAATTAAAGGGCGCCAAATGGCCAGCCCGAAGGCCGCCACGTGGACCCCAAGTTGGAATGGAAATGGCATTTTAAAAATTTGTTTTGGACTCGGACGGATTTGAACCGGGGTCGAGCCTGTGTTAACAAGGCGGCTTAACCAATAGGCCACCGTTTTCTGTTGTTAAAGTATGGCAATGCGCATATATTTGAATGTAAACTGTTGTTGGTGGCGGGGTCATGGTCCTATGGACCCGCGCCCGGAGCGGAGAACGTTCATATTATATGGTTAAAACTTCATATTAATCCGCATGAAACTCAATGTTTATTAAACCAACTCCGACAGTTAGGGTCATGTGGCCCATTTCTTCAGCCCCCAAGGATCAAGTGAGTTACTTTAATGTCGCCCCTATTTTGTTTGACTATTCCAACACCGTATTTAATCATAGCTTTTTTTGGCCAACTAGCAGATGGAGTAAATGTGGCATAACTTTGGCTAGGAGAGGCCTTTTGGAGTGAATTTTTTTTTGATTTTGGGTCTCTTCGACCTTCTGAAGCCATTGGAACAGGTTTCACAGCCATCTGAGGTCGTTTGCAGGTGATTTTTCTCCGTGGAAATTCCAGGAGTCACTAGGGCCAAATCAGTTTGGGAGCTGCATTAGGAATTGTGCAGCCAGTGAATGTGGAACGAAGGTCATTCCTGAAGTTTTTCAGCATTCTGAATCCATTTCTACATCTCGTTTTTACTTTTGAGGAATTCTTCTCACTGTTTAGCTTCAGGGAAGCTTTCAGGGCCACCAGGGCCATTTCAGTGCTGGAGCTGTTTGGGGGCTATGTTCATCCATTTTTGGTGATTCAAAAGCCTATTTCTGCTATTTTCGACATTCTGAGTCTAATGGCATAGGTTTCAGAACCAATTGAGGTCATCTTCACCTCGAAATTCTCCATGCAAGTCTAAAGGGCCACTAGGGACAATTGGGGAAAAGTACTGTATCAGGTACAATTTTCACTGTTTAGTGTTTGGGAAAGAGCATGTTTAGCTAATTCCTATCTTCTGATTATGTATTTACAGTCAGATATGTCTTTCGAGACACTCATATTCTTGTATTAGCCTTTGTAGCATTTTTAATACAAGAGGACAAGTCTAGTTAGAGAGGCTTGGTCCAGCAGATGTAGCCCAGAGGGGGGGTGAACTGCTTATCATTTTGATGTCTTTATTTGCTGAAGATGATATGCTAAACAAAACTGATATAAAGTGTTAAACAGCAAATATACATAACTTTCATACACACATAATCACCTACTCAGCTGCAGAAAGTTATTTGTCTTATTCCGCAAGACATCAATCTTCAAGTATCTGTATGTCAAAGACTTCTAAGTGTTAACTTCATTATTTCTTTAGGCAGAGTATGTAGAGGGCCAGGTAGCCTCTGGAACTCATCCTCTCTTTAGAGGTGACATGTCCGGTGAATGCCCCTACAGTCTATCTCTGTATAAGAAATAAGAAGTTTTCACATGTTCAGAGGTCACTTGGAGTGTATAGCTCACATTAGAAATTATGGGAAAATGGATACCTTGCACCCTTAAACAAGTACATTCCATTTTCAGATCAGATGGTATCGGAGCACTAGGTTTTCTTGACTGACATCGCTAGCTTGATTGTGTAGCTTGAAAGGTGTCTTAAGCAGTGTTGAAGATTGACTGCTTTATTATTCTGCAAACTACTTGTTGTTTGAGTTTGCTGAAGCTCTTTTGTTCATTTTTATAATGACAACTTCCATAAGTGAGTTCTCAAAATCGTCCTCCTTCACAAGATTTTTTGATGAAGGCTTGAAGCAAGAATTTTTCATCATGATGAATATGGTGAGAGAAATGTATGAGGATGAAAGAAAGAGCTCTAGACTTCAAGAGCAGTTGAACTCCATGAGGGAAGAGAAGCAGTTGCTTTCTGACCAATTGCATGAGTTGGAGACACAACTCCTTCTTGCCAAAGAAGCCTTAGCCAAGTATCAGCTTGAAGAAGAGGTAAACAATTCTAGTTTGTCTTCAAGTTCCTCCATTGAAAAGTATGTAGGTTCTTTTGAAAAACATACAAGAGGTTTTGGGTCCAAATTAATGTTGAAAATGGGCTATCAAGAAGGCAAAGGTTTGGGCAAACGTGCACAAGGCATTGTTGAGCCTATTTGTGTGGTGGAGCGTCCCAAGAATATGGGTCTTGGCTATGAGAAGCTTAATGGCGAAGCTTTGAGCACATGCATTCAAAAAGTTGATGCAAATTTAAAGAGAACCTTTGTTCCAAGTTCTCAATTACATCAATGTCATGATAGCAATCTTCCTTGCCATTGTTTGAAGCCTTCATTGCAGCAAAAGAGGTATAATCATTCACATGATCAATTTGATTATGTTTCTGTAAAGAATGATCATTTTTCTTATTCAAATGAAAGAAAATTTTGTTGCACATTTTGTGGTGGAGTTAACCATGTTGCTTCAAGATGCTGGTTGAAAAAGAAAGCACATAGGAAGCAAAAGAGGCAAAGAGAACTTTCTCAGAAAGTGCTTAAGATTTGCTCAGTTTGTCAAAGGAAGGGACATGATGTCTCTCATTGTTGGACTTTGCATCCAACAAATCGTCCAAAGCATATGCAGCTAAGGGACAAACAGTTTGACGCAAGTGGATCTATGGAGTCCATTATTGATGTGGAAAGGGAAGTTTCACATGAGGAAAATTTGCAGCAGCAAAAGTCGCCATGGAATTGGCTTGGTGAGAAGTGGATGGACTTCTTATTGCAGTAAGTCATTACT